>JACJUY010013126.1:0-13096 GCA_014220935.1 Platorchestia sp. MABIK | reverse complement strand
ATGCTACTGTGATAACTTTGTACTGATTGAGGCATACTCTTGCAGCTACTATTTGAGCCTGTGAACGAATTTCAATTTCCTGTGTCGGTACTGATGTGTGTATATAAAGTGCTACGCCTCCATGGAACCTGTGGTTGTAATGGCCTTGTTTACAGAGACTATTGTATCCTCGTATTGGTGACACAAAATCATTGCCATAGAACGTCTCCTGGACAGCTATCACCGCTGGCTCGTGCGTACTGACGAGGTTGATCAAGTCCTCCTTAGATGTTGCCATACCCTGCAGATTCCATTGGATGAATTTTATTTCCTCTCCCACCATCACCTCCTCTTGCGTCTGCCTTCATTAGCATTATAACTGGCCTTTCTCCCTTCTTCTCGGCCTTTCGAAGATCCCCGTCTGTAATTTTCCGTTAAAGTTCCACGCGATCGCTGTCCTTTTCTTTCTTTCTCTCTCGAACGGTTGGACATCTTTAGTTCTTCTTCGTAATTTTCTCGGTCTACTTCTTCTACTCTTCCTCTCGCCTCTCGTGTATATTCTGTTGAAATTCAAGCCATTGCTCGATCACTGAGGTCCTTGCGGACTTTATAAGGCAGATTTAAAGGCCTTCCGCAATAAAGTTCTTGGGCTGTGATCCTCTTAATCATCCTAAAAATTAATAACGCTGGTAATTTACGACTAAGCGGAGCAATGGCGGGGGTTCCTCACATCTTCGGCGAAAAACGTATATGCAAACACTAAAACGTTCGTCTGCTCTTCTTGTTACGAGTCCCAAGACATAGCAACGGATTCGGGCAAGCTAACGTGCGTGTCTGCCAGAGGTTGACACGTCAGATTGAACTGAGCTGTGAGCGCGGGAGCATCTACTAATGTGCTCCGCTGTACTCCAGCTAACCGCCCTCGCTACCTGGAACAGTTGCGTCCTGGACAGCCGGCTTCATTGAAGATTGTTCGCCTGAACATAATTTTCGAAATCTTCAGGTGAGCCCCTCAGCTAGTCATGTTCCACTTGTCTTTAATTATCATTATTTCAGTGTTACCGGCCCCAGATGGGTGCCAGGCAATTTGTGTGCAGTAGGTCCCGTTAAATTCTGGGATAATGTCCACTGGATAGGGTGGAAAGCACACACATTAAAACTAAACTTCCTGATTTTTTTCTGCTGGAACTCCTTCGTTATTCTAAAGCGAGTTTCTTTTCTTTGGNACTTCCTCAACCCAGCATATTGTTGCGTTAACAATACTAACCTCGAATTGTTTTTTACCAGCCGAAAGTGCACATTGGAACCAGTAGTACAAAGAATTCGTCAAGCTATAACTGAGTATAACATTCCGACTCAGCCAGTACAACCGTGCTTCACACCTACCGCATTTACATGGATTCTCAGAAGACCGGATGTTGAGCAGCACATGGCAAATGCCGAAAAAGAAGAAGTAGACCCGTCCACCGTAAGACAGATTCACAGAGATAATATGAATAGATACAAAGGGCACAAAATCATCTATACTGACGGATCCAAGTCACCGACAGGAGTCGGAGCAGCGGCCGTGATGGGCGATATCATCAGAAGTGTCTCTCTCCCAGTCGTGGCAAGTGTGATGACCGCTGAACTGCATGCCATCAAGCTCGCCTAGAATATCATCAAAGAAATGCAACACCAGGATTTTGTAATATGCAGCGACTCCATGAGCGCTATACAACTAATTGATAGCTACACTGAAAATAACCAACTTTTGAATAAGATGAAACTTGAGATGCACCAAATTATTTCGGATGGGAAGAACATAACGATCAGTTGGGTTCCAGCACACGTGGGCATAGCCGAAAATGAACGTGCGGACCAAGCGGCGAAGGCAGCAGCAGCGAGATCCGCTGAATTTGTGCTGATTCCGTATAGCGACTGATTTCCGGTTATCAGGAAGAAGACGTATGAGATATGGAACCTGGAATGGCAGCAGGAACAGGGAGACTTGAGAACAATAAAAGCCAGCCCTGGAAGGTGGAAGCAATGCAGCTACAAGTTAAACCGACAGGAAGAGGTCGTCATCAACAGATTACGACTCAAACACACAGCTTTAACTCACAGCTACCTCTTGGATCCGGAGGCACTCGGACAGAGACCCATGTGCGGGTGGTGTGGCGTAGAGATCCTAACCGTAAAACATATTATGGAGGAATGTACCGCGCTGCAGCAGACAAGAGACCGAATACTGAGACCTAGAGCCGGAGGGAATGCGAACGCAAACAATTTGCTACGTGACGGAGGACCCATCCGTGAAGTGCTTGAGTTTGTTAAGGAGATAAATGTGTTTGGAAATTTTTGAAGGTAAATGAGAGCGAGTGGAAACTGTCCAGACGTAGCGGGCGCTATCTTTAAAATTTGGCTTCAGGAATCGGCGCGGCTTGGCTCTGGGCTGGTCGAGAGCTGAGTATTTCATCTAATTAGAATGTATACTCATACTGAACTTTCATGAGTATGATGGCCGAGCGCACTGTGCTGATATCCTCGACTCTCGGTTGAGAGGGGGTTCCAGCATGGGTCAGGCGCTCGGCCAATGTGAGGGCGGGTAGCTGGAGCCCCCACTTTGGGGTTCCAACTGCTGCCTCTCGCAAAATATTAGACGATATTACTCTATCGACTCTCATTGCTGTGATAATTGGTTTTCTCGTATATAAAGCGTCCCCGTCTCTGGAGGTGAACAACTCTTGGTCTCACAAGTAGGTAGCTTTCAAAGAAACGTGGTGGTCGAATAATAGTTTGTGGCCAGGCGCGCTGCGTTGATTCCTCGGGGGGTTTCAGAGCGGGTAAGGCGTTCGGCCCTAAATGGGTGGGCAGCTGAAACCCCCTACGGGGTTTGGCTGCCCAGTACGTTCGAATGTACTGTTGTATGTGCAAAGTTGCAATGCGGAGACGATTAAAATCTTGAGGTGTAATTAAAATCTTGGTGGTCGTATGATTTTGATGTTCAAATAGTTTTGATGCTCGTCTCTTGTGGTAAACAGGAAAAGACTGAAGCTTGTTAAATTATGTGAACTTCGGTACGATGTATTTTGAGTAACTGACGCGCTAGCACTCGTGTTACTAATGATTTTGTTGATCTGAATGAACGGATGATACCTTTATGTAGGTAAATGTCCAGCAAGGCTCCCTCTGTGATTTTCCCAACCATTTTTTGGTACTAGTACTGGTTATTACCCGCGGATACCTATGTAATACTATCTATGTGGTCATATGGTGAGTCAGTGATTGAATGCGTGAGGGCTTCGGCCCGATGTAGTTTGAGCTGCCATTGCGCAGGCAGACCTACTATGGTGGTACCGCTGCTACTTGACCCTTGCGTTAGAACGCTTTAGCTTGGCAGAGACGAACGACGTGAAGAGTGAATATGTGTAGGAAGCAATAAGAGATGAAAAGTGCTACTGAGAAGTTCAGTAAAAGTGTCATCTTGTAACTGTAAAAAACAACTTTGGTAGAAATACCAAAGCTACAACTAAATAGTCTATGACCGAAGTTGTCGTTAACTGAGTTTATTATTATTATTAAGCCTATCGTTCGAGAGTGGTCATCATCTAGCTGCCGTGCCCGTCGGATTGAGGTGATACTCTGCCGCCTCCGTATCGGCCATGCTCTCATAACGCATGGCCACCTTATGGAGCGTGGGTAAGGCGTCCGGTCACAAATGGGTGGGCAGCTGAAACCCCCCCTAAGGGGTTTGGCTGCCCAGTGCGATCGAATGTACTGTAGTATGTACAAAATTTGTAGGGGGAGACAATTATAATCTTAAGTTGTAATTATAATCTTGGTGTTAATATAATTTAGATGTTCATCTTATGTGGTAAATTGGAAAAGTCTGATACTTATTAAATTATGTGACCTTCGGTAGGATATAGTTAAGTAACTGAAGCACTAGCAAACCCATGTTAGTACTACTTGACTGGTTTGAATTGACCTCGTCATGTTAGGAGAGAACGGCTGTGCTTGTGTAACCCACCAGTGGGCAAAGATCCCCATCGACAAGTTAGGCGAAGGTGGCGTCATGGTGTGGAGGTATTTTTCCATCTATGAGTACCTGCTTTAATTACATGCCTTGATCTCCTTTTGTCTACCGAGATACTTCAGGAGATACTTGTCTGTAAAATTCAGCCAATTTGATTAAAATCCTGTTATGGCGCTTGAAAAATATTTGTTTCCCCTTTTTGTGAGTCTCTTCATTTTAAACAAGTACTAGTAATAAAGGCTCATGATCAGTATTCAGGCAAATATTATTCATGAGCCTTAACTACTAGCGTTAATTTTACCTGACTTACTGGGCGTATAATGATACGCCCAAGTTAGTTTTCCCCAAGTTATTCTTTATTGTACTCTCAGGGAAATGCCATTGTTGCATCAACAGAAATTAGCATTTCCAGGGGAAAGTGAGAGGTCCAGAGTTGAGTTGGCCAATTTTTTGTTAAAATAGGATAGGTTTCTTGTTGCGTTAATGCCCATCCTTTTCCAAGTTCACAGCTAAGTTGTTTTCTGCATCTCTGACTTTCTTTCAGATTTATTCTTTTTTCATAGTCTTCCTTCTTAATTTACTGTTTCTATGCGCAGGGGATCTTGCCTGTGAACACACCTTGTGCATAGATTTCGCGTTCCCTTGACTACATTTTAAATGGTGCTTTCCACCTTCTGTGTGGGACATCTTTCTTGAGTTAAAGAGGCTAAACATAGCAAAGTGTTAAGAATATATTGGTTTCTTCTTTAGTTCGACGAGTTTTGAGAAGACCAGCAGAAATTGTACAGTTTTACCATCATGACGCGTTCTTGTTCCTTAATTTTTGGCAGTTGCAATTATTTAGTTCCTCTATCTTCAATTTTAAATTGGTCCTCCTTCCTAACAATGCGTTTGCAACATCTTAGCGTTTATGTCGTGGGCAATAAGCCCTAGGCGATATTGCTGTATCTGAACCCAATTGCTACCGCAATGTTGTTTATTTCGGTGTGCTGAGGTCCTGGTTATTGACCTGCGTCCGTGGCTGGAAAACGTTATTACTGCATAATTCGTGTTCAGCGCATTAACGAACTAATTAGTCGAGTTTTACTTCATCGAGAAACCCATTCTAAACTGGGATGTTTGAAAAAATTCTGAATAGAAGTTTCTGCTTTTCAGAACCTTCGATTATCTCGTGTTTCCGGGATTAAATTATTTTAAATCCCAGATTTGCCCAGAATATCTTGTTTTTCAATCAAAAAGAAAAGATATGTGAGAAAAATTGCAGCTTATCTTACGCGGAGCATAAAAAATTATTTCACGGCTAACTGCAGTTATAGCTTTGGAAAAGCTATGTTGCACGCGTCAGAGAGCAATGTCGCGACAGTCGAAGGTGCCAGGCAGCACTGCCTGAATCAGGGTTGCGGAGTCACAGAAATAAATTTGCGACTCCGACTCCACCTTTTCAAAATTTGGCGACCTTTCCAGAATTATGCGACTCCAACTCCGACTCTACCTTTCCAGAATTCTGCGACTCCAACGTCGACTCCACCTAATGTTGTGACTCCAACTCCATCTATTCACAATTTATACGATGAATATTACTGGTTGCAGGTGTTGCTACCTATATACTGTACATATATAGTTATTGTGTTCTTTATTTACGAACGACTTTTAAATTGGCAACAGAATGTTGAAAATAAAGTTTTGCTAATACATATCTACTAGTGTACATGATCCGTAAAAAATGACGGGATTCGATAGACTCCTTTGAAAAAGTTTCAAGATATAGATGACGAACAAATAGACCAGCAAGCCGCAGCCAAGACGGTACAGAAACGGTTTTGTGGAAAGTACAGAAATTTCTTGAGACACCTGTCCGAATCGCGTGCCGTCGCAAGACAAGTCGACCACTCGTAACTTTTGAAAGAATGCGCTATTGACTTCAAATTACTCATAAACGGAAGAGCAAAACATTTTCTGGACACACGTCATAAACAAAACCCAAACGGTGATTTGAAAAGTACAGAAATTTCTTGAGATACTTGTCTGACTCGCGTGCCGTCAAAAGACTCAAGTCCACCACTCTTAACTTTTGAAAGAATCCACGTATTGACTTCAAATTACTCTCAAACGAAAGAGCAAAATTTCTTAAGGAAAATCGTCGATGCCAACATTCTTCAGCATTCACAGACAACAGGGAGCTACGCTCTCGTTAGCTCTTAATTCTCAGATAACATGCGCTCCCGTTAATGATGAAGTCGGCGCACCGTAAAAGTTTGTTGACCTGCAATAAATTTTGGAATAAATTATAGAACAAATAAGCATTCTGAAAGGATGTGTTGAGACGTCGAAGCAAATACATTCAGAATGATATAACCTCAAGAAGAATACATTAGTCTGTAGGAAAAACTTACCGCGGAAATCGTGGTGGGGGCAAATGAATTGACGCCTAAATGACCTGTTTCGCAGGAGAAAGAGGAAAAAAAGACACCTTTCACATCTGCAACACTGACATAATTTTATAAAAAAAATAGTCAAACGTAAATATCAATAAACATAATATGAGAATTGGTACAAAACCAACCGAAGTGGACGAATAAGTATTTCAATAGTTGAACACATAAATAAAAAAATTGGAAAAGGTGGTACAAAGCTTATTTTGAGGTAATACGCATGAGCAAAAGACAAATAGTCGGGTACAGGGTTTAGCAAATGCTTGAAAGAAAAACAGAAAGAGTATTCTAGCTTTTAAAAAAAATTCACAAGCTCGGCGAAATCAAATATCAACTACAACGGAGTGAGTCGAATTCCACATAAACCTAAGTAGAAAGAAAATTGAAGCATTTAATTTCAAAAGATATTCCTATGAGTAAGGAAGACACAGAGACGATAGAATATTTTCATAAATGAAGATTTATTTAAAACACAAAATTTTGAGTTTTGTGCTTCTATCTTTCCAAATATGTCCCTAATATAGGTTTAAATTTGTTCACCGCGGATATTAAAAATAAATTTATTCCACGAAAAATTTCTAATGTGAATGATTTTAAGAAATTTGAAGTGAAGAGGTCAGTATAGCTATCGATAAGCAGCATTCTACTGTCGAAAACCGAGAATTAAATTAACCTTGAAGTGGACAAAGATCCAATATTTGATTGGGTGAAGTGTAATGCTTCAAGAAGGTATTTATGAGGCGAGATATATATTAGCCCCTCAGGGGGATACAACTATTGTATCTATGGGAACCAGCGCTCCCAGGGGACAATGTGAGGGCCGTAGCTAACGGTAAACGCAACGAAAACGCAACGAAAACGCCACAAAAACGCAACAAAAACGCAACGAAAACGCAACGAAACAACGAAAATCAACGAAAGTCAACGAAAGTCAACGAAAGTCAACGAAAGTCAACGAAAGCCAACGAAAGCCAACGAAAGCCAACGAAAGCCAACGAAACGCAACGAAACGCTGCCAAAAAGATCAACTGTTAATTAACTTTGGCCTGAAGGCCAAAGCGACAGCTAAATAGTTTCTGACCGAAGCTGTCGTTAAATGAGTTATTATTATTATTATTAATAGCGAATAGCGCTTTGGTATTTGACCCTAAAGTAATCGAAAACTTGGCCAATGTTGCCATTTTAACATGTTAACGAAAAACAGAAATGCATTCCAGCTGAAGTCAGGATTTTAGTAGACTTTTCATTGCCTACACTAATGACGAGTAAGTGCTGTATTTGTGCAGTACAATGAAGTATTACAGTATGTAATTGCCACTATTGACTCATGAAATGGCATGGTGCATTCGACTGGGAGTTTTTCATTGTTGCTGATTTTTTTCCCCAAATTATTACAGATATACGTCGCGAATGTGAAAATGATTGAACTAATTCATGTAAAAATAAAAACAATACTAATTAACCTCAGTGTCATATCCTTGTCCATATCAGTGTCATCTCCTGGAATAAAAGCTTGTTTTCCCTCATCTGTCAAGGCATATCTGGGGCTCCACTCAAGCCGGTTTACTGGATATTTGATTTTGTCATGTGCTTCTGTACTTTCTTTAAAACATAGAATGTTATTTCTACTTCCCTTTCAAGTATTTGCTCAACCCTGTACTCAACTATTCGTTTTTTTCTTGCGGTTACTATCTCAAGATTAGCTGAGTTACCTTTCTATTATTTTATTTAGGAGTTCAACCAATCAAATGTTCATTCGCCCACTTGGTTTGGGTTTGTGTCTTTACCAAAATTACATTGAATGACTATTACGGTTAAATATTTCTGATAAATTAATTTATAGCAGTCCATAACAGATAACTATGGCATGTCTGTTTTTATTTTTACTTCTTTGAATCAGGTCATTTAGGCGCTTATGCATTCCTCCTCTAAAATTTTTGCGCTGTGTTTTCCGTACAGGCTAATGCGTATATTTGAAGTTTATGTCATTCATAATGTCTCCTTCGATGCTTCAATGCGTTCTTTCAGGATGATCAAGTATTTTTGGCTATATTTTTTCAAAGTATCCTTCAGTTCAATAAGCGTTTAAGATGCGTCTAGTTAAAAGTCAACGTTCTCAAAGTATTCACGGGTTTATTGCATATTTTACGTAAAATTCAAAGCTATAGGTGAAAAAACATTCGCCTTGGTATTGTTTTTAAGAATTAAATAGATGAATATTGCCGTAATAAAAATCTCCCGAACATCTAAGAATACAGTATATTCTCAAAAATGAGAACCATGCTTCTCCACCATGCAATTGTTCAGAAATTTTATGCAGTCCACGTCCAATACGTCATTGTCTTTGATGTGTTTTCGGCCTTGACGTTTGGTATCGAATTTTCCAATAAGCTTCTATATGCACTGAATACTTTTTATTTTATTCCTCTCAGTCACCTTTTCTACAAGTGACATGGCAATTGCTATATGTTACAGTTTATGTGGCACTTATTAATCCTCATCTAGTTTCCCATATTTCGCTAACTCAGAACGACTTAGAACCGCACATTTTTACTGCTTACCCGCCGTAGATATAACATTGCCGAATTGATTTTTATGATTTGATTGAATTTATTTCAAATTCTAATTTTAACACTTAAATTTAATCATTCTTACAGCACAATGTATAGATGCATCGTATTTTGGAGATAAGGAGATAAAGATTTTTGAGTTTTAATATTTTTTTCAATGGGTGAGTTTCGTTGAAGTTTTCAATTTTTGAGAAACAATGGATGGGTGACAGATTTTAGCTCATTCATACTGTTCGATGAACGGATCAGAGTGGGACTGTAAGAGGTGGAAAAAACAGATTGAGAGGCGAACAAAAGAGTATGGATTGAATAAGTGGAAGCTTAGCATGACACGAAAGACTACACTTAACTGGTATATGCAAAAGGAAGTATCTAAGTGTGATATTTTCTATGATGGTAGTTTTGGAAGTCAACTCTTGTTTGCTGTGAGGTGTAAGTCATTAAGTGTGAATAGACATACATGGAGGTGGAATGAGAATAATAATAGATTATGTCGGCAGTGTGATAGTAGAGTGGAGGAAACAATTGAGCAGTTTGTGATGGAATGTAGTAAGTATGAGCAAGAGAAAGAGAGTTTCATGAATGTGGTGTTTGAACACTATGGAGAGAATGAGTGGTATGCCAGACGTGCTGAAGATGATTGTGGTATGAGCTGAATTGTTGGATTGGACCAGGAGTGTAATCCGAGTATCATTGAAGCTATGAAAGTTTTTCTTGTACGTGCTTGGAGTAGAAGACAATGACTGGTATGAGCCAGTCATGTAAAGTGGGCTGTAATGACCCATCATGCCTAAAGATGGTGTCTTGATGTACTGGTTCTCCCAGTGATGCCGTGTTATGGCAGTTTGTGACAAGGATTAGTGGATCCTGAGTAGTTTAGTAGACAAGTCTGGTACACAGGCGCTGAACTCTTTGTGTGAATATTGTGAGTATTATGGAGGGAATTGTAAGCAGTTACAAAGGCCCCGACGCTGTCGGCCCTCATCTTCAAGTTCAAGTTCAAGATGTTATAAAGTACATAAAGAAGGTATATACAGGCACTAAAGCCATCGAAAGTATTGTGTTTCAGTGCCTAAATGTACAGCACCAATTTAAATGGACGGTGCAAGTTGTGGTCTATTCGCTCTAACATTCTCTACCTCTGTAGTGAACGGGAAAGATCCGTCTTTCCTGTTCTACGACGTGCGCAAGATGAGGAAGCATGTTATTCCGTGCTTCGAAAAAAAATTCGTTGATGGATTTTTCACTATTGGCAATGTCTGAAAGCGTCAGCTATGAAAAAGGAAAACTTCTCGGGTTCCATGAACCACGAATTCGAAAATAAATAATTATCATGTGTGGAAGCTATATGTTCTAATGTAAAATACATGCATTTCTATTTTTAAAGAACGAGTTACCGTTCATTTGATTGACTACATCCAGGAAGCTTTATAACTAATGTTGTTCAAACTGTGTGATTAAGTAATGAATGTGGATCAAGTGAGTTATGTTATGTTATGCTATGAATGTTGATAGGTTATAAATGTTGATTATATTATCATGCCAATTTTACCAAACTTTAAGAATTTCTTTGGTTAATTTAATTGCTTAACTTGATCTCAAATAAAGGCCTGCAAGTGTTGCCCAGCCAATGGTCAAAACCTAAATTTTAGTCCCACTGCTCGGATTAACTGCAAACGGCAGCTGGTCTGAGTAGGGGGGCTGGAATCGAAAGCCACAACTCAACGAGGCCCACAGAAGAGAAAGAAAGAAAAGAAAAAAAGAAAAACAGTTCATTTCCAATAGAGTTGAGGGGGTCACTGCAACGATTTTTAAAAAATTGATCAGATTCGTTTGAAATTTGGCTAGTATATGCATTTGTTGAAGAAAAACATATTTTACTCCTGTAACTTTTTCGATTTAGACCTTTTAAAAAAAAAACAAATATTACTTTTTAGGTGCATTCTTATGGATATTTCAGAAGAATAGAAGTCATTGAGTTTTTATGCTAGAACAAAACCCAAGACAGTTTTAGAATCCTTGACGCATTGCAAACAAAGCTACAATAGAAAATTTTTCATTTGCAACTTTTCCTTTTTTTTTTATTTTAGTTATTTTATCACTAACACACTAATTTTGGGTTTTTAGCTTGATAAAAAAATGATTTGTAAAATTAGAAAAAAAGCTACTGTAACTTTCGTAATGATTCAAGGCTTCTAAAACTGTCTTTTTTTTCCTTGCATGAAAATTCACCGACTTCTATTCTTTTGAATGTGAAAATTAGAAGTTTTGGGTATAAGCAAAAACAAAATGTGTTTATGAAGTGTAATATAATGGACAATTTATGTAATTGAATGCTGTTTTCACTTTTATTTCGATAATCTCCATGCATAACTTCATATTCACACTCTCAATTGTAATTTACAAATAAAATTTATTTATTAAATATTGAAATTTGATATTTGTAGTCTGATTAATTCTTATGAAATTTGACTATTATATGTAACTTTTGAAAAGAAACACAATTTCTTCTATTTATTTTTCCGATTCAGGCCTTGGTTTTTTGAAAAAATTGGACATACAAGTTTTTTAGTTCATTTATATTGATATTTCAAATCAATAGAACTCATTGAGTTTTTATGCTAGAACAAAACCAAAAACAGTTTTAAAATTCTTGAAGCATTGTAAACAAAGTTACGGTTTCAAATTTTCTATTTCCAGTTTTGTTTTCTTTTTATATGAGGTCGAAATGGAGTCGAAAATTCAGGATTTTTGGTCCCCTAGTAGAGGAAGGTAGCGTCATAAAATTTTAGGACCGAATAGTCCACCACCTAAGGATCCTATTTCATTTCCAACACAAACATAAAAAATGCTCATCGGACCGACAGAGGCCTGGCAGGGGCGTGAAGTGTCTCCCTTAAGGGGACCATTTTGTTCTCAACCGTAGATTTTTTATATTGGACTTACGTCTATGGAAATTTGCAGACTACTAGATCTCTAAATTCCTAACAACTGTTCTTAAACCAGTTTTTTTCATTAGGGCATAGAAAATTAATTATTCCTAATAATATTAATATTTATATGTAAATCATTTGTTTCAAAATCTTCGAAATTTACAAAGCTAGCGCAATGCGGCTTGTTGCATTTGAAAATAGAATGTGTGCTCCAAAATTTAGCCTCGCCTTTTTTCAATTTGAATTCATTCCGAATTTAAAAAAAAAATTGAAAAAGGTAGGGTAAAAGTTATAATTTTAGGGTAAAAAGTCTACGGAAAGTTTCAAGTAAATTTTTTAAAAATCCACTGAGACAAAATTTTAGAGCACACATTTCACTTTCAAATGCAGCAAACCACATTGTTCTAACTTTTTAAATTTCGGAGATTTTGAAACGAATGTCTTGAAAAATATTGTTTTATACAACGGAAAACCTAGGCCTCAGGGGATTCAAAATGCTTCTTCTCCTTCAGTGTTTAAGCTACAGTGATGATTTTGGTGTCATTGGATGCGGAAAAACAAGGGCTTTCTAAAAAATTAAATAATATTTCAAAATTGATTTTTGTTCTGAAGTTATGATGTAATAAATTCGAATTTTTTCGAGAAAAAAAATTTGCTCTCTAGTTTTTCATTTTTATAATTTAAAACTGGAAATTTGAGGAAAAGCATTTAATTTTTTGGAATATCCACGTCTTTCTACATCCAATGATACCAAAATCATTTCTGTTGTTTAAAAACTCTCAGAGAAGAAGCATTTAGAAGACTCCCCCCCAAAAATGTCGTTTTCTATGATTTCCCATTCTCTTTTCAAGAAAATCGCATTTTGTCACGACAGATAAATGATTCTAAATTGCATTTCCTATCAGCAAATTAAATTTCATTACTCTATGTTCAATGATAAAAAAAAGTTCCGGAAGGGGGATGCTCTCCTTAAAACATCAGCTTTTTCCCCCAATAGGCTGAAAATAGTTCATGGACTACTCTAATATACTTTCACCTAGATAAATAACAGATTTCTCATGAAAAAATACAAATGAAAAAACGACTTGATTACTTTTACCAGCCAATGAAGAGCCTTGCACAGCTACCCCGCCTCCCCTTTCGGAGGAGGGAGGGGGGGGGGGG
>JACJUY010013124.1:18528-29269 GCA_014220935.1 Platorchestia sp. MABIK | reverse complement strand
TGGATCTCATCACCAGACTAGTGATAGAATAGAGCCACAGCAGCTTTGGTTTCGTGAATTTGAACGGACTGAAAATGATTGTTGATAAAAATCGTATTTTCCTGATGCTGCAGTCGTGTTTAATGAATTAGAAAATGCAATCAAGAAAAAACAAGTACACATTGTCGACAGCATAGTAGGTTGTTTGTACGAAAATGCACCTTATGAATCAACTCAATAGGATATAACATGTGTTAAATATAAAGATTAATTCAAGGATGTTCACATACACTTTCTCTACAATTTTAATTCGGTTGATCCAAAGTATTTGCCGTATTGACTGAAAGCAGAATATTTTCACAATTTGAGATATATTGTTTATCATATTACAGTGCTACATTCCCTTCAGTCAAACTGATTCGCTCTCATAATGACGCCGGGGAAACTGAAGTGAGAGCTGGCACACAGCGTCGGCACCACCTTCACTCAGCACGTAGAAGTCAGCTGTTGAGGGTGTAATGCGCAGCCAACAATGCCTTGGACGGAAGCTCTGCACGCTCGGAGGCGTGCCTGACTCAGGCGCCCAAGAGTTAAATTAACAGACATTTTCTTCACAGACGCTGTTGGATAAATTACGATATTTGGAAGGTAAATTTGATGAAAGCAACGTGCTTTTAAAGAAAAATGCCTTATGTTCTGCTCAAATTTGAGCGCCTGTTGATGAGAGTAACAACGCTGGCGAGGAGTGAGACATTTTTTTATGTTTAGGGCTTTTAAAATGAAAATTTTAATTGATATTGGACATAAAAAATTACCCATCAACAGGTACTAGTATTTTTCAACTAATTAGAATTTACAATTGGAATGCAAAATTACAGAGTAGTAAATACAGGACTAATTTAAGGTAGAATTTAAGGAAGTGGACTTTGCAAGTCCCCTCTCCGTACACACATAACAGGGATTATTCAATGAGTGATCTCAGGGGCTAAAACAGAGCTTCATCGGTAGCCTCTTGAATATATTCAAGATGGTCGCAACCCTGATAACAATCTGAGATTTACTGAAGTAGAGACTGCAGTATTGAAATGATAAATTTATTTTGACCAAATGATTGTTTTACAATTACCACAAGGAGCACACAGATCGCACACCACGGCTTACCGTCAAGTGCCAGAAACAAGACCAGCAGAAGGCTGCTGACGTACTAATAGACGGAAGTTTTATTTTTGCTTCGAGCAACATTTCAAGTAGGGTTGCAGGAAACTTGTTCTTATTACCAGAAAAATTTGTTTGTCTATTATTCCAATCTAACTATTCTTCATAGCTTATTTATCAATCACAAACCCGAAGAATTTTAAGTCGATGATTTTCAGACGTATAAAAATTTTTGCTTATGCAGAGAACTTGTGAAAAAAACAAAGGAACGTACGTTGAACAAAAAACAGGCAATTGGATGCACTCAGCTATGAAATTCTACGAACTCCTCCAGACGCGGCGGATGTGCCTCGCACCTCGAGACCCGGTGTGCGCTGCACCCTCATGAGTTCGGTCACTTTTCCTTTAATTTAAAAGACTCTATTTGGCATATTTAATGGATTATAAATGTAATATTCTCATGTATTAAATGATTCTATGCTCTTTTTGAGCATATTTGTAGTAAAAAATAGCAGCTACAATGTTAGATATCAGAGCTGAAATGAAGACAAGCTATATACTTTCTGGCCTTCACGAAATATTGTCTCCTTTGGACGTTATCCTATAATCTGATAAATGCTAAAACATTAAAAGATGAATACCAGTTACATTTTCAAGAAATGAAGCAAAAAGATTTCTGCCAATTTTCTACTTACATTTAGAAAGACGAAATGAAGTGTAATTGAAAAAAACATTTACCCGTCAAAGAATGTTTTAAGAATTATTTTTGCTGCGTAATGGAATTGGCATTGGTATCCGCTTTTCATTTGAAGTTCAACTTTTAATTTACATTTAATGATTTAGTCAGCAATGCTCTGTTTTTCTAGAAATTTACACAGACACACAATGTGGGCAAGGAACTCAGTGCTGCACGGCCACGCAGTTTGGGAGAAATAAAGCCTGACATCTCGCAGTTTTACCGGAAGACATCATCAGACGCCGATTTCTGAGAACGAAGTTCAAGGTAGACCATAAGGAAGTGGACTTCGCAAGTTCAGCATCGGTTGGCGACTTGATCACTACATTACCGAGAGTTTTTGTGACATTTCATGCCAAGTTTGGGTGTGTGTGTGTGCCTTGGTACTGGCCGGCCACGGACGCGTTCAATGCCTCGAGTGTCACGCATTGTTTCTTAGGCTAAACGTAAGGTTAAATATAGGTATGCACAAACCGGATTGTGCTTTAACTATCTCTGATTTTCTGAGCTTTATCAGATATTAGTTCTAATCAAGTGTTACCATCAACTTCAAGCGTTGGAAAATTTGACTGGAGTCGATAGATAACAATGAAAAATTAGTAGTCCCATTTACTTCAGAGCAACTGATGAATCAAACTCCTTGGATTCTATCGCCTTGCTTTTAGTCGCCCCTCCACTGTCGCATAAATGCCTCTGTGCACTGAGGAATACCCTGATATTTCCCACGATGATGAGGGATGCTACTCGTATAAAGGAAACCATGTACGTTCTGAGACATAAGTCCCTGATTTCATTTCTCCTGCTTAGTTTGTACTCCAGCAGTACAGGGTGAGCAACGACCTATGCCTGATGCTGTATTGAAGTTTGCTGCGTATAACTGATCTAAAAAAATTGCCTAATTTGTTGTACGCTGAAGCATCATATGAATGCTGAAACAGGACAGTATAGAAAAAATGCAGAAAAGAAGGCAATTGAAACAGTGATTGGACCCGTCCAAGTGTAGCCTTCCAATGTATCAGGTTGTTACAGAAGTTCTTTCCATCTTTTAAATTTGGAATAAAGTGAATATCCTGCCAAAAATATATTTATTTAGTCTTCAACATAGTTACCATTTTTTTTAATTACATCTTCCCATCTTGCCATAAGCTTTTTGATTTCTTCTTCATAGAATTTACCCCGTTTGGACTCAAAAGAAAAAAAACTAGTTTCATTTCGACCTCTTCTCTTGAAGTAATTAAATGAATCTGTAAGCTCCTGAAAGGATGAAAATCGGTCGGAGCAAGATCAAGAGAATATGGTGAGTGATGCTTGACTTCCCAGCCAAATTCTTCAATAAGATATTTGGTTGCTCTTGAAGTGTGGGGTCTGGCATTGTCATGTTGCAGAATCACTCCTTTTCGATTGATCAAAGAAGGCCGTTTTTCCTGTAAAACTGCTTTTAAACGAGTTAGCTGTTAACAGTGTACTTCAGATGTTGTTTGATTGTCACCCATTAGTTCATAATAAACAATTCCCCTCAAATCCCACTATACACACAAAAAAATATTTCTAGGGTGCAGTCAACTTTTCGGCTGTGAAATTGGCTTTGAACCACGACTTAGCCACTGTATTTTATGCTTAACATTGTTGTAAAGGATCCACTTCTCGTCGCCAGTTGTGATTCGGTCTGAAAAAGGTGCCTGAAGTTCACGAGAACGCAGTGAAACACAACAGGTCACACGCTGTTGCCTGTTGGTTTCTAACAATTCGTGTGGGACCCATTTCCCAGTCTTTGAGGCTTTGCCAAGTCTTTTAATTTCCCGATATATGGTCATATGGCTTACATTAAAGGGTTTGCTCAGTTCTCTAGTAGTGCAGTTTGGATTTTCATCAATGGCAGCTTGCAATTGCTCAGAATTGAGTTTTTTGAGCATCCTGCTCTCGATTCGTCTTTCAGACTGAAGACATCCTTTTTGAAACGTGAAAACCATCTCCTGCAAGTCTTTTCATTCACAACATCATTTCATAAGTGTCTTTGAGTGTTTTTGCTGCTGAGCTTGCTGTATTGCCTTTATGAAATTCAAACAGTAAAATATGCCTGATATGCTCTTTACTTGGAGTGTACACTAGGGCTAAAAATAGGTATTAATTACGATAATTATCGTACAATCATGAAGAAAAAATAAAATTTTATTAATTACCATAGATAAGCACACAACATTAACAAGTTAAATTGAAGTAATCGTGCTCTAAACATATAGCTCAAAAATTGGGTAAAACTTCTGTTTCAACCTGATAATTCCTCATTGCTTTATACTTCTAGCACGTCTTTTTGACTGGGAAAATATAGATAGGCATGAACTAACTATAAATATATCAGCACGCCCCTAGAGCTTAGGTATACATTAGTTGAACTATGTCAGGGGGATGTGTAGTGCGCCTAACTTTTGACTTTAACTACTGTATACTCTAACTATTATGTGCAAATTATCGGACGCATTCACGAATTATTTTCAGGTAAAACATGGGTTAGTGAACTGACCAAAGTTTGAGGTTGATTTATAGCTTCAACGAACACATTTGAGTTTGAAAAGAAATAATGGAACTTTGGCTTTTATAAAAAATTAATTTTATATGACAAATTTCAAGGTGAAAAAGACGAAACGTACTTTGGGATCTGACATGTACACACGTGTATCACGGATCAAACGGTACTGTCTATATACGGAGCAGCAGTGTACATAACTGATGTCATTATTACTGCGATGGAAATCAGCAAAAAGTTACGACACTGAGTGATTGATTTGCCTACATACTTTCATACTTTTTAAAGAGTTTAAACAAATGATTCCAGGGGCACTGGTGTCATTCAGTTCGAAAGGAAAATGATAGAATTTTAACAATCGAAATACAAAAGAAACTTTGTATCGAGTCTACTAATGAAAATTACATATATCATGTACTGCTATGACAATTCCAACTTAATCTAGACGTCATGAAGAAGTTTTAAACGTGAATTTTCAAGGTCACATACATTCCAATGTTTGAATCTGGAGCAAAGACTGCATCAACGTTGACTTCTGGCCAGAAATGAATGAACAAAATTGCAGTACAACAGTGGCAGTGCTTCGAGGCGAGCGTCAGTAAAATGCTTGAGTAATATGGAAAGACTAGATCGGACTTCCTCAGTAGGGTAAAGTAGCTGATAAACTGATTAACCATTTTTTTATTGCGAACGCCTTTAGAATTGTTCACTTAACTTATTTGTAACATTCTTTCGTTGCTTACAAAGTACAGATCGAATTTACGGAGAAAACTTTATGTTAAAGAATTTACATACTTCCTGAAGTACATGTCACAACTGAGCGCCAACTTAGAAAACAAATTTTAACATTATCTGACTTCAAACGGATATTTACCGTAGTATTTACTCCCTGACTTGGAATGCTATCGTTCATACGGCGCCTAAGCCCTTGTATCATACTTCTCTAGCTCCTTTACACACAGGGTGAGTTTTAAATAGGAAGCCTAAAAAAACATTTGATAACTCCTTTATTAATGTAAAATGGATTTAAAAACAAAGGATTTAGGAAATTCTGAAAAATACTAGTTTTATTATGATTACATTTTGAAAATAATATTTTTATGCTCCGCTACCTTGAGGGCAGACAAAAATCGACACGATTACGCAGGCTATTCATTGCGGCGCTGGTGAGACCAGATCCAATGGTTGGATTTCTTCTTCAATGGATGCCTTGAGCTGGTGTAGATTTATTGGTTTGTGACGGTAAACTCTTCTTCAAGATATCCCCAAAGGAAAGAATCTAAAGGTGATAGGTCAAAGTGAAGATGAGTTTTTCTTTAGTCCATCTTGTCATTTTTGGCGTAATTCTAAAACCGAATGCATTTTTCATTTGAACGTGGCTTTTATCCCATGCTATGCATCTTGGTTACAATCATATCTAATAAAACTAGTTTTTCCAGAATTTCATAAATACTTAGCTTTTAAAATCTATTAAATAATATGGGAATCATACTTAAAAATCATCCTATACATATAGTGCGTATGCTTATCTCTAAAGTAGTCACACAGAAACCAGCAGTCACACAGGTACCGGACCACATATGCCTTGATATCTCGAGATCTGTAGACTTTTCGTAACTTATTCAGAAAGGACGAGGCAGCAGAAGTCAGCCCTCCGCAATGCTAATCTACTCTCCCATTACGAGCGTCATTCTTGTCTAGAGAATCAATTTGTGGATCAATCATTCCTACTTACGTTACTGCTATTTTAAGTAATTCCTGAACACTTACATGTAATTATCAATCTGTTTATATTTTCTTACAACCCTAACAAATCATATCAGTTCGCTATTTTACAGAACCGTGTAGCTATGCTGAGGAGATTGAGGATTACTCATTTTTTTGAAATTCCAAACTTTAATAGCTTGAATTCCGTGCTAACTTGGAGTCTAAATATTGTTGGAAAATTGTTAGAACCTGCATTATTTGGTGCAGCACGATGGGATCGTTGCGTCCTATCCAAGGACTCACTAGGGCAGGACATGCGTAGGGGATTTCTTGAAGTGCTAACGGAGGCAATCACATTTTCACCGCAAGGTTCTGGTCTTCATTATAACTAGAAGTGATTAATGTCTGAATGTTCTGCAGGATAGTATTCTTGGCACATAAAAGTACAGAATTCAATATTATAGGACTCTGTCATTCAAGAATGGAATTATGATGGTTATATATATAGGAGGTCTTTAAAGAGTGAAGTATTTCCCAAGGCTTGCAATATCCCCACTATAAGAATGTACACTTCAAAAACTTTCAATGTTATCAGTGTTGAAAACCTTTTAAATTACATTAATATTTCTACGTGAAAGTATGTTTTGTCTATTCTGCAAGAGATAATTATAAATAGTTGTAGTACAAGTAAGTTAAATAATTATCGAACATTCTTTAGTCCATTGCTGTTTCGGATTATCATATTTTTCAGAGTAATGAACGCTAAATTTTCTATACATTCATTGAACTAATAGAAAATAACAAAACATCAAGTAAAATTGGAATAAATAGCGGTTGTCTTTAATATTTACTTTTTATTGATTTCAGTATTAGTGGAAATTTTGTACATAACAGTAAATTTTGTGCAATGCATTCCTACACCTACTGTATGAGTGCTTCAGCATCTGGCTGTATTGATTTATTTGTGCTGAATCAAATGGTGGCAAGTTTTGTTATGTTCATGATAAAAACTATGAAAGAGGTTTAAGAGAAGGAAAACTACGTGAATAATATACGACGTGTAACAAATGTTCTGCGAGACAATTTATGTTGATGATACAATTTATGTTGATACATTGACATCTTGCCTCACCCTTCTTTTGAATTTGTAAAAAATTAGTAAACATAGTAAACGTAGTAAAACGGTTGACCACCACGGCTAGCGTTATTTAAGACAAACATAACCGCAAGAAAAACATATTAAACGTAGTAAAACGGTTGACCACCACGGCTAGCGTTATTTAAGACAAACATAACCGCAAGAAAAAAATTAGTAAACATAGTAAAACGGTTGACCACCACGGCTAGCGTTATTTAAGACAAACATAACCGCAAGAAAAACATAGTAAACGTAGTAAAACGGTTGACCACCACGGCTAGCGTTATTTAAGACAAACATAACCGCAAGAAAATGTACACTGAATACTTTGCTCTTTCTCGGAGAAACATTGCCGCAATTGCCTGATTGATGTTAAACTCGGAACAAACGGAAATTTGTGATAGATTAAAATTGTTACTGAAGAAATAATTTTTCACAAATTCTACGCTCCAAGCTAGTGAGTTCATTTTCTGGAGGCTCACACTCTAGCACGAACATTTTTGTGTAGGTATGAAAATCGAGATCTGGTGTGTCTTATGAATAGCACAATGAAGAGCATTGACATATTTTTGCGATTTACTGCGCTTCTTATGCTGAGTAAACTTTTTTAAATTTCAACTTTAAAAACTTCTCTTGTAATTTGAAAACCAAATACTTTTTTCCAGTCAAATTATATAATCACAGGGAAAAATACATTGCTGGTGCAGCCGATGAAACTAGAAATAACACCATGATCAAAACTCAAAATTTGTAATAGAGTATCCAAACAGCAAATAGACCTACAATGAAACGAAGCATGCTTAAATGAATCACCAGTAATTTACTGTCTCAATGGTTCTTGCATTTAATGGCTTCTAGAGAATTAATGATGTATTTGTACTAGAACTATAAACCACACTTTCAAGGAATTGCAAACAAATGTCTTCATATAATAACGTTTAACTTTAAAAAGTTACTCGAAACTAACATAGTAAAACATGTCTTGAGCGCACACCCCCGTAATGATAGTGCAGACCTTCAAGTAATTCCTGAATCTTCGAGGATAGCGTATGAATACTACAAGTATAATATTATCATCTTAAATTATTTTACTCTATAAATAAATATTATGAGACATTATGTGTCTGTAGTACTGTTCTAAATTCCATTAAGGCACTCATTTGTAATGTTTTTGACAACAATATTAACTTTATGTATAGAAATACGATTGCCTTCGTTAGGAAGGCCAGAAAACGAGCTGTACATGTCCAAATTTTATTTTTTTCTGGTTGGTATACTGTCATATTCGACACGATGTACTCTCTGTTTTTTTTCGAGGTTTTATACTATACGAAATAGAAATGCACAGTATACTGTGAGGCCTCAAATTTGAATGATCTTGAGTGAACCGATGTAAGAGTTAGCACTTCTTGTCAAGTAAGGTGAATGGTTTCGTCATAGTGTCATGTTTTAAAATCACATTATTTTCAGGGCACACTGAAGTTACAGGACACCGCCCTGCAACTCGCCCCAGCTCTCTTGAAGCCAAAAATCTCTCACGACAAATTTGAAGGCCCGGCACGACTTTTTCATTACTCGAGAAACGCCCGAGGGAGGCACACAAACTGACCGGGATCGATACAGACGGGGCGAGAGCTGTGCGTCACGAGCGGCCGAGTGTGTCGCACTTGCGTAACTGATCGTGGCGATTTTGGTGGAGCTTTCTGGTGCTCAAAATTACGTCCAAGAGGTCACCGTGGAAAATCCCTTAATTTGAGATCAAATGCAAGCGAACAAAAATGATTCAGTATAATTTGTATTTTCGATTTTTACTGTAAATCATCTTAGATCTGTGAGTTTCTACCTTTAAACTCGGTTCATGTTTATCATCAGATAAAATACTCAAAAGTTTTCCTACTACTCTCGAATCATAGTCAACATAGCACTCAGCACAACGTGGAAAAAATATATTGGGCATTTTTATTCTATTCGGTATAAAACGGTGGGAAAACCACAAATATACAAGAAGAAAATTTCAATACTGAATATATCTTCGAAACTCGGAGAAAAATAACATCATCTGCTTTTGCTGATCCTTTTTGCCCAGCATTGGGACTGTGGGATGCGTAAGACCTTAAATTGCCGTGAATGTTGCGTCGCAAGTGACAGCCAGTGCGTGCGTTGTGAGACGCGATTGTCGTGTATGATACAAAGACGTGTGATCTTGTGTGTGCTCGCGTACAATCCGTACAGAACAGAACTTATCGCTTTGAATGATCGTGAAATGTATAGGAAAAAAGTTTCGCTTACGAGTTGTGAGAAGTCATTGGTATAAGATTTTGTAACAGTATCCCTAGTGCATTTCATTGAACATCAGTGTTTATTCCATATAGTGTGGTGCACTCTAAAGCTATACTGCCGTCTTTGAAGCTATTTTGAATTTGATTACTTCATGAAGAAAGAAAACGTTTTTTTTTTCTGTTTACCAATCAAACACGTCATATCAAATTCGTTCGTAAAATACCGAGCTGCACAACACACAAAAATAAAAGCAGATTAGAAGCAAAGTTATGACGCAAAACTCACTTTGTATTTCAATGACAAACAAAAAAATTTGAGCACCTCACTCGTGAGGATGACAGAGGCAGCAAGTTGCGCAGAGATTAGAAACCGTACTCGAAGGTTGCCTACAATTCCAAGCGACCAGAATCCCATCCTGAGTTACGCCACCTCCTTCATAACGCTCAAGGGCGCGTACCAGATCGTTAACGGATTTTGAGGGAAAAAAAGGATTAAGAAACGCGTGCTCATCAATTTCAGAGGAAAAATGGAGTATTTGAAGTTTTGCATTGATACTGCTGACTTAATTGAATTTAGTGTCTGTAAGAGTTGGTCTCTAGATTTCTTCAGAAATTCAGATATGAATTCTGGAGCGAAGCTGTCCATCTGTTCACCTGTATTCATCTAGCCCCCCAAACAGCAAACATGATTTAAGTCCCACTTTAAATGTTGTATCTCTTTTCTGCACGATTCTGTAGATCCTTAGTCTCTTCATGGAACTTAGGTGTTCGACTAGAGCATTGGTTACTATGAACCGAATACGATTAAAATAACGCGTCGACAGTCGTACTTTTGTACATTAAAGTTTCAAACAAATTGAAACTTGAAATTTCTACATTTATTAAATGAGCGACTTAATCAGTCGACCAATTAATTGAAAGATGGAAGCAATAGGACTCGTCCATGTGTGAGTACCAACAATACGAGGGTTGAAGACAGATGAGGGAGTAACATTTCGCATTCTAATAGGTAAGTGAATTTAAATTCAATGTTGTTTCAGAAAATCTGCCAAATTTTGGGTAAAATATCCACAGTAACATCAATATCAGTCACTGGAAAACAGTAAATCACTTTTATATACAGTGCTTGGTACTCATTATATATTAAACAGCTTAGTTCTGTATTTTGAAGCATCATTTAGGAATAGTTATGACTGGTATGATGAGGAGCAGTTACTGGAAAC
>JACJUY010013119.1:4499-20548 GCA_014220935.1 Platorchestia sp. MABIK | reverse complement strand
TGCTGACCAGTGAGTGAGGTGCTGACCAGTGAGTGAGGTGCTGACAAGTGAGTGAGGTGCTGACCAGTGAGTGAGGTGCTGACCAGTGAGTGAGGTGCTGACCAGTGAGTGAGGTGCTGGCCAGCGAGTGAGGTGCTGGCCAGTGAGTGAGGTGCTGACCAGTGAGTGAGGTGCTGACAAGTGAGTGAGGTGCTGACCAGTGAGTGAGGTGCTGACCAGTGAGTGAGGTGCTGACCAGTGAGTGAGGTGCTGACCAGTGAGTGAGGTGCTGACCAGTGAGTGAGGTGCTGACCAGTGAGTGTAATCACGCGTATTGAGCGTATTCAGCAGTTCTAGGTAAGTTTGGCAGTCAGCTCCCTTGCCACTCAGCTTCAGCCGAGCATTTTGAGCAGCAAGCGGAGCTGCATTTGATGCCACAAATGACAGCACCACAGCACCTAACCACTCCACAAGCTGCGGCGTTGCGGTTCATGTTTAGCTGGGGACGTGTATAGATAGATGCCATTTTCCCAACACGTCCTCGCAGCTGATGCAGGCGGAGCAGCGTCGCCACAAACTTATGCATGACTCAAGCCGCGCTGTCGTGCCCAGGCGGCTTGCAATTGGAACAACACTTCGCTCAAAATCGAGAGTCCGCAAATGGGAAGCGGAAATTGTCTCGAGGAAAATAGTTTCTCTGTGGAACCCAATACCACTGTCGGAATTTGTATCACGCATTACAGTAAAATTTGTCTTTAATAAAATTATAAATGTTTTAAAGGTAGGACACCGCTGGTTTTTAGTGGAATTTATGGCGGAACACATCCAGAAATACATAGAATATTCATTTTCTCTAATTAAATCAATGATGCAGCTACGAGCACGATTGAGAAACTCACAGGCATCTAAGGTCTGAAGTTAATTTTTGTTCATTCAATCATCTCTCGATCTGTTAAGTTTTGTTTCGTTTCATACTAGATACATTTTACTGGTTTGAAAAATATTCCACAGATAACTTAATTAAGTCAAGACATTATTAATAAATCGTTCGGTTTCCTATCGTTCAGCCATTCTCGGAAGACATCAAACGTGGAAATGTGTCGTGAATGCTGGCGTGCGAGCTGCCCAGGCGGTAAGCTCGTTTTCTTTTGTTTGAACTGTTGACTTTGAATATTGAGACTTAAACCAATTTATGTACCTCTGGGAATCCAATAAGTTACAGAAGTTCAACTTCAACGTCAAATGTTCAGAATGAAATAGCTATAAAATAATTCCAGCGAAGCTTTAGAGCACCCGCAAGGTGGGCTTAATAGCTTGTAGTCGAGCGTACGAGATGATCGTGCTGTGCACTTGCTTCATCTCTGCTGAGCTGCGGAGCACTCAACCGAGCTACATTGCTCGTGAAAAAAAGTGGTTAGTAAAGATGAATGGGCTTGTGGTCTTTATTGCATTTTTAGCCCCGCAGTTCTCCATGATTTCTTGGAAGAGTGGTCACCTAATTATGTTTCAATTTAGCTCAGATTCTGATCATTCTCAGCTAGGCAAGCACTCATTTGATTTCTCCTGACGCCGAGCAGCCCGCCCATCTGTCAAGAACAGCGCCAGAACACCTATTGACCTTGCGCTCCACTTTTGCTAATTACGTGTAGCTGACAATCAGGTCAATGACCTGCTTCAGATAGAGATTGCTGTCTCGCTGATTTTTTCAATGTATAACTTGATACTTCACTAATCTGCTCCAGACAGCAGTTGCTGCCTAATTGATTTGCTAAATGAAGGACTTGCTGCCTCACTGACCTGCTCTAAGCAGGATTTCCTGCTTAATGCCTTACTAACTTTTTCTAGGCGGGACTTGCTTCAGCACCTTCATTACCATCAGGACCTTCAGCAACACTCGCACTCTCAGCTCCGAAGCACCCCTGCTTATGTGGTTGTTCAGCTGATACGATTTGATTCAATCTAAGAGCAGAAGTCCAGTAGAACTTTGCAACTTCTTGAATTTCAAAACTTTTCCCCGCACGAGAAATGGCGTTGTTTTCCTTCCAGGGACGGCCACTTGCAAGGAGCTCCTCACCCAACCCTGGCAACGCAACCAGGCTCTCGAGGTCAAACTCAGCAGCTTACAGCGTCTGTGAAGTATTGCTGCAAGTAGGTAATTTGTCGTATAGTAAAACTAAAATAGTTGAATGGGTTGGAAGAATCAAATTTACGGACGAAAAAATTTTTACCCGTGTAAAAGAATTTGACGACCGCAGGAACTGCAAGAAAGCTATCCTGCAACTAGCTTTGATGCTCAGGAACTAAAAGACGAAGGATGCACTCCTCATTAAAATGACATTTATTTAAAATTTGACATGGTCCGAATGTAATGTAACTACACAGTCTCAGTTTAGCAAAACGTGTCGGAGACCAACTCTATCCTCAGTACAGAGTCTGAAAAACAGACAGAACAAGAAAAGTTCAATCATTTCTTAAAATTACAAAATCACATAGAAATCTACTCATCAATTTGCATGTGATATGAACTTTTTTTTTACTGAGGAGCGGTTTTTCTTCGTAAGTGTGAAGCAATTCTCAAATTCGTAAGTCTAAATCATTTACAAATGGTGAGTAAGATAGAGAAACTATCTTCTGCTAGGTGGCCTTTAACACCGCTCGCTGTGAAGGCGGATTGAAGAGTGAGGCGGTTGGGTTAAAGATCTCCTGCATGCTACGGTAGCTGACTCCACGGTGTTGGGCAGTTCTAATATAAATGGCAAAGTCGTCATGCCGACACACCAGATGTACACTGTACACAACTAAACTTATAGGGATGCTCGCATCCGTTTAGGAATCACGTCCTTGTAGAGGATGAAAGAGCCAACTTTAAGTGAATTAACGTACACAACACTTTGTTTTACAGTAGGAAAATGACTTGAAGAGAATTCCCAAAGTTCACGACATTTTATCTGCAAAATCTCAGAAATATGGGAAAACACAGTGGAGGCGTTCCATTGACTTCGTTACAGTGCCAGTAATTGAGTACTTCTTAGCTAGGAATTTTCTACTCTGAACATTGAAAAAGGAAACCCAATTTTATGAAGAAAGGCTTTGCATTAAAATAAACTCAACATGTTGATCGACAAAATTTGAAAAACATTCTGTCTGCACAAATTAATCATGTTTTATGCTATTAATTTTAAATTTATGGTTGCAAAATCAAAAAACTCTCACACCCAATCCAGTGAAGGTTGTTTGCCGAAAAAACAGGTGAATTGAACGCATGACCTCTTAATTGTAGTAATTTTTCTATCTAAAGGGGGTGAAAGATTATCGGTTTCGATTTCAATGATGAATTTTGTGACGAGTGCTCTGAATTCAAAAAGTCTCTGAACATGGAGGTATGACTGGAGTCTCGAAACCAAAGTAAAGTATCTTCAATATATCTGCGGTAAAATACATGTGTAAAATCAGTGGGACAATCTGCAAGCCATTTTTCCTCCAAATGAAACGTAAAAATATTTTCAAACGTAATCCCCAAAAGGAAACTCATACCGAGACCCTCCATTTGCTCATACAATTTGCCAGCAAAGAGAAACACCGAGTTAAAAACAGAAAATTCAAGGAACGTTTTAAAATGAGTTCTTCTGAGACTTAAAACCCCATCTTTTGACGAGGCCGAAAGAGCATTTATAATTATGGTTTCTGCCAATGGAATATTAGGAAAAATTGTTCCACATCACATGAACCCATGTTCTATTCATCTGCTGTCTGAAAAGATGCTATTTTCCTTACAAACTGAGAAGAATTCTTCATTGTATAATGATATTTGGCCAAAGGACTTAACAAAGGTAATATGAATTGTGTTAAATTGAAACTAGGCGTGTTATGGGCAGTAAAAATGGGACGAAATTGAAATATTTAAGAAATATCTGATTTTTTCACTTTTTATAAACCATACATTCCTGGACATGAGGCAGATACGTAAAACTTTTAGAACATTTCATTAGATAAAACACGTACACATTTCAGCTTCCGAAAAAACTATTTGTCTTGTCTTCAATTTGAATTATAGTGTTCTCCCACGACTCTGAGGTGAATTTCAATTTAGAAACATGGAAATTATAGTTTACATTTAGTAGTGTACAAAGATTTATCAAGAACGATGGTAATCATTTAAGTCAATTTGCCGTTTGCAAAGTCTAACTATAAATGAAATAGCTAGGATAATCAGTTCTAAAATAGACATTATTACTTAGCGAGTTTAACTAGTCAGAATTAAAAACATACACGGAAGATGAACGTTTCGACCACAAGGGTCATCTTCAGCATCTGAGGAAACACAAATATTTTCATAGAGTTAAAAAAAATGTACATATGAATGGTTAAGATTTGTGATTGCTAACAGGAAATTTGCAAGGGAAAGGAAGATTGAGCATCATTTAAAACCGGTTTGTTTTTCATGATAAAAAGAGACTCTAAAATACGAGGATCTGTTTGACTAGAAGAGGTTGCAATTATTTGGTAATCGTGTATGCGAACAGTTGCACTTTTCGGCATGGGCACGCACAGAGGATTGAGGGGGAGAAGCAAGAGGCCTATTTGTTCGAAAGCTTCGTCCGGCATGCTCTGCTACACGAATACGCAAAGCCTTTCTTGTGGATCCAACGTACTCAGACGCACCCAGTGCGCAACGATACTTGTAAATGACTGAAGAGAGCAAAGCCTTCCGAAGCTTATCTTTGTAATTGAAAAAATAATTGATTTTGTACGAGTTCACTAAAATTATCCGAATATTTATATGCATGAAATGTTTTGATAAAAGCGTCAGTAAATCTCTTTTCAATTTTTCAGATTGGTAACCGAGATAGGGTAGAACAAAATAGAAATCATTTTTCCTCACAGTTGTCATAGGTGAGTGGTCACGAAATTTTGAAATTAAAAACTTCTTGATTGAGGAATGTATGAGCCAAGCGAGGAAACCATTTTTACGGAAAAAGTTTATCAAAAATTCGATTTCACTAGGAAACGACTGAAAACTTGGACATACACTATACGCTCTACATAACAGAGTTTTAATACCATTCAATTTGATACGAAAATTTCAAAAAAACTATGGAAACTCAAACCCAACCCAATAAATGTTTGCTTGCGATAGACAGAGCTACGAAATTTGTTATTTTGACGAGTAATCATAGAAGCCAAAAATGGAAGACAGTTTTTTTTCAAGATCCATGATAAACCTAGTATTCGGATGTTGAGAATTTAAGTACAACAAAAAAAGGCTACAGTGAGAACTAACTCTAAATAAAAGGAATGTGTCATCAATGTGACGTTTATAAAATACAGGCATAAATTCAACCGGACACATTTCCAACCATCTTTTTTCGTGAAAAGCCATGAACATCTGAGCAAAGGTGGGTCCTAACGGGAGGCCCATTCCTAGCTCATCTAAATGCTGATAAAAAATATTGTCAAAAATGAAAAATGAATTTAGAACAGAGTGTTGCAACAAAGTTTAGGACAATAATTTGGTCAAGCCAATAACAGAATAGGCATGAGAAAACAAATAATCTAGACAAATCTCAACGGTCTCGTGTAGCGGAATGTTAGTAAATAAATTCTCGACGTCAAAGGAAGCCATAAAAAGATTGTCAGCGTTATCGATAGAACCCACATCGTTTTTTAACTCTATGAAAATAATTGTGTTTCCTCAGATGCTGAAGATGACTCTTGTGGTCGAAACGTTCATATATTGTGTATATTTTTAGTTCTGACATATTAAACTCGCTAAGTAATAATGTCTACAGTAAAAATGACTATCCTTGCTATTTCATTTATAGTTTATCAAGAATGATTATGCCTTTGCCTTTATGACGTTTACATGCTTCGATTTAGTCATTTCGACGTAGATCTTTCAGCACAGATGTATCGTTCTTTTGAAACACAGGAAAGAAAATTTTCAGCACTTCAAAGCTAGGAAAATACCGATGAGCTATAGAACATAAATTTCTCTTTGGCTCTTTCTTCCGCTACAAAGACGGGATTCATAAACGGAGGTATAAGTTCAGTTGGGCACAGTGTACAATAGTACATCTGGCTCCGTAGCGCAACACCTTCAAAGCGAGCATTTTTGCAGCCACATAGCAGAAGAAAATTTCTCTATCTTACGCACTGATTATAATGATTTAGATTTATGTATTTTAGAATAGCTTCACATTGCCGATGAAATATCGTTCAAAAATAGTACAAATAGTTCAAATGCTTTGCAAATTCACTTGTAGATTTTAACGTGTCGTAGTATTTTTAAGAAACATATGAATTCTTTTGGTCATTATTTCAGGTTACTTAGTGGAGATGAAGCTGGTATCCGAAAAGTTTTGTAGTACGGATATTCGTGTTTATTTGGAAGCTGAGATTGTGAAATTTTTAACAAGAACGAGTTTAATCCTTAGCGCATTCTTCGTCTTCAAGTTCCTAATGATCATTCAAGCTCTGACTTTTGTTGGCAACGCATCAACTGCGCTTCGAATAGGCGTCATGAAGAAAGAAAATTCGTCTGAAGTCTCGGATTCTCTTTTAGTTGCATTCTAAAAAATTAGAGATAATTATTAGAACGGCAATATCAGTCCCATGAAAAATCAGCAGAGTGGTGATGTAATGTGATTAGGGAGACTTGAACTTATCAAATCAAATCTTTCTCGACAGTTAACACTAATTTGGCAAAGTCTTCACTATCTTTTGCAATTAAGAATACAATGAAACGGAAGTGAAAGATGAAAGAAATAACTTGACCATGGTATATGCTTTGATAGAATTTATTTCGCTAAGTCTTGATGAAGCGATTTTCTTTATTTACTTGAGAGAAAGTGATTTTCGAAAAATTAAGAGTAACAATCCTAGTCTTGCTATATACACCTGGTGGCTATGATGATATTGAATTGGTTTCGTATATATTACCGAGAAACTACGCATAAGTAGAAGAAACATTGCACAAAGTGTTACGATGAAAATAATCCCACCACTACAAGAAAGCCGTAGAGCATAACATCTCGTGAATGCAAGGAAAAAAATTAAGAGAGGGACATCATCTCCTACTCCAGACTTCATGGTGCTAGCAAACATTTTGATTCATTAAGTTAGACCGTCGCTCAATGGTCACGTTAGTTCAGCCAAACTCTATATACTTGATTATGTATTTTATGTGTAACACGTCATACATAATCTATTCTCACTATTTTATAAAAAGCTTTTTCTATCAACTGTTTTTCATGTTTGTTTTCTTCTCTTCCAATCTTCCAATGATGGCTTTAAATATTACCCGGACAGCTCTGGATTTGAATGGAAGTTTTTAAAGAAACAGAATTTTTTCGCGGCCCTCGTTTAAGCTTTTATTGAAAGATTGCCTTTTTTCACCACGAAGTCCATATGCGATATAATTCTAAGAAGATATGGGAATGAAAGCTTGAATCTGTATAAGGAAAATATCAAGGAACTGACCTGAAACTACGAAAATGCAAGGCTGATCTACACTTCCTCAGCACATTTAGTCCCAATTTATTGTCTGACACAGAAATTTTTATACTTCAAACTCTGGTCCCGTCTTCTTGAACAGGATCGCCAGCATACAGTATAAACACTTTCAGATGAAGCTCCTGGATGCGGAAATTCAAGTAAGAGGAACCTACCTGATCCCCTCTCACAGTCGAACAGATCCGGCTTTATGACGAGTCGAAGCAGTTCACAACGTTTTTGAATTCCAACTGTACATCTTCCCATATAGACAGATAAATACAATAAAAGTTTAAATCCTATTAGAGCACACGAGATCAAAAATTGTTCAAGCGTAGACTAGCCGAAAGCTATGAGTCCTTGTTTGATCTCCAAAAAAAGTTATGTTCAATCTCTTCCCTTTTACACTGAAGATGACGCCGAATAACAGCATGCTAAAATTTTCATTTACCACTGTGAAACTGAGCAGCACAAATCAGATATAGGTTTTAAAAATTACTTTCACCGCTGTAAGTTAGAAAAATTGTTACTGCTTCTGTTCATTCACTGAAAGCTATGCAATCCGCCATGAAAAATAATGCCTTTACCTTGTTCTAAAAATTTTCATCTCGAAAACGGAAAATCTCTCGACAAAATGTGAACATTTAAAAAAATTAGACTCTATAAGTTGTTGTTCTTGATTCTGACCTGATGAGGGAGGAGGTGTGGTCCTCACACATGTCATTGTGTGTGCATAAAATAAGCTACATTTTAAACCATATCAGCAAATTCATTCATAGTTCAAATGAAACGACCAAAATAACTTCAAAATATGACGAGAATTCAATAAATTTCTTGATGCACCATTCAAATAGAAATGACCCAAGAATTATTGAAGATTGCATTTAAAACAGTTGCGGGTAAAGCTGGTTGGCCTCAAGTTTGGAGTGCCTAACATTCACGATCTTAATTGGCGTGCTTCTCCTTCCAATCTTAATTAAGAGAGATTGGTAAGTGCTAAAATCAATTACATCATTGAATCTCTAAAATTTCCATTTACATTATTCGAGGACCTGACCAAGAATGACAATTAATTCAGTATAAATGTGTGAGGTGATAAGTAACATGTGCAACATGCATGGTAATTTATCATTGGAGTGGGAGAGACAGGAAATGCGCAATGATGGGTACATAAAGGTTACCTTATACAAAAATTCTTTGTTCACGAACTCATCAATTAACGAAAGCAATGACAAAATATTTTCGAAAGTAGTTTCTAATCGCGTAATAATTTATTCAACGGGTTAAACAGGACTTTTTGATTTTCGTTTCGGGAAACGTAATCTACATAAAAACAGAATAATCAAGGAGGGTAAAAACATCATTCATGAAGTCTTCTTTATAAAAATAGAGCTTTCGAGTAAAAAGTACGATCTTCAAGTACGATCGACGCAGTTCTTTTTGGAGAGTGGAAGAGAAAACGCACGGCTGTCATAACACTTGTTCCGTAGGGCAGAAATATTCCTTAGTAGATGGGGTAATGATGAGTCATATCAATAGTGTCAGTAGTGTAATTGTGTCAGTGATTTTGTGGTGTCAATGGTGTGGTGGTGTTCGTGGTATGATGATGTCAGTAGTGAGATTGCGTCAGTAATGCGATGGGGAAAGGGATTAATCGAGTACTGCTTCGACTACACTTGGAATATCTGTTTCTGTTCGATTGCAGACAGGTTGGACTTAGGAAAAAGTTTATAATTTTGAGTAGATTTTCATAACAACACACTTATCGATTTTGAATTTTTTGTTGCTTGTATAATGGTCATGACATAAAAATAAACAACTTTTCATCTATGCATTTTCCGTCGCAAATGAGCATTCAACGAGTCATAGCGGTGACAAATCGTAGCTTGAATAATCTATCTCAATGTAACCTAATCCAACCTGACGTAACGTAACCTAACGTAACTTAACGTAACGGTGTTTCGCAAAAGAGGAGGCGGGGCGATGACGTCACGGGCCCAGAACGAATCGCAATACAGATAAAGAGATACGCACTCTGGCGACAATATGTGACAATATCCAGTCAGCTGTGCGACAACTTGGACAACAATAACGCTACGATGTTACCCATTTGAAAAGAAAAACTTGAAGAAAACGGATATTACCAAACTAGGGATTTTCTTCTTTTAGTGTTGGCTTTTATGGTGTTAGACTTATTTTATAGCATTTTTCCTTTTGCTTATCAGTAGAAATCACAGTTCAATCGGTGCAAGTTTTCTGATGCAATGTAAAATACAGTTGTCGAACAGTAATTAAAATAATGATTAATATGAAAGTATACTATTACATGACTTTTATTAAGAATATTTTATTTTAAAATCAAATTCATTATAATATACAACGCTGAAGCTTATTCTTTTTCACTCGAAAAATCTTTGCTGTGTATACTTGTCACTTTAGGAAATTGATAATAAACAACCTAAAATTGAAAAGCCACTGTGTCATTTTCATTTTTATTGTGTTGGTGAGTGTCTCTTTGCTTGGCTGAGATAGTATGTTCAGTAGAATGTATCTCTAAACGAGTGATTTTTTTTCAGCATCCCGTCTCAGGTTAGACTTTTTCGTCACGATTGTTTACAATTTGAAAAGTAGGCTGATTTTTTATTACATTAGTTAGTTTAGGAATTTCCAGCTACGAAAAGTGTCAAAGTTAAAAGCTGGTTGAATTATCACGTTAGTTAGTTTACCACGCCCAAGCCCCAACAGACGCCATTAAACCAGCTTATTTCTCCAAATAGCCTGATTTTTGGCACGGTTTTGTGGTACGAATCACGGGGCATAATTGTTTTACGTTCTGTAACTTTACCGTTTTTTCATGGTGATTGAAAGAGAGATCACGATATTCCCCTGATTTGTTTTGCGGGTTTGACCGGTTTTTCCACGATAATATCGAAGTGTTCACGGTTTTTCCTCGTTTTTAATTCTTAAGTTTTTCCCTTTTTGACCGTTTTTTATTGGCAGCGAAGTTGCTAGACATTTAACTGTAAAATATCACGGTAATTTTTTAGTGCTTCTAGTCCGGCAGAATTAGCCCACTCGAAAGCAATCGATTAAAAATGCTCGCTAAGGGTTCGCTGATAACTTCGGCTGTTTCTCTGAATTTACGGGGAGTTTGTCCGTCAGGTCAAGTTGTGGGTTCAAGAGAATGCGCTCCTTTGCCCCTTCTTAAACCATGACTAAATCATTTTTATTGACAGGTGAATATTCAAGGCTTGAAATTGTTGAATTTCACTTAAATTCTCCCCTGGATTACCCTTGAGGTGAAGTACGGATTTAGAATTATATCTTCACTTTTTATCTGTTTAGACTTGACCGTCATGGTCGATTAATGGTCTCATTGTCTTCTTTTGAGTCGTCTTTCATTAATATACATGTAAAAGCTTTTTGGGTTTGGAGTGGCTCGTGCGACTGTAATATCATCTTTCTACTTTTTACCTCCTATCATCAGTTTGATGGCTCTGCAGGCACGAGTGTGTTCTTACATGTTTGAGAAGCTTTGGCTATGATTCCTCATGTGTGCCAACGATCTACAATTCAAAATAACGCTATGAACCTGGATGTGTAACTGACCAGCTCATCATTCCATTATTGAGTTCTATAAGAACCGAGCTGAAAATACAGTAAATTATTATCGCCTTTGGGGACCTCAAATCCTTTGCAAGCATCCTCGTATCTCTACTTTCGAAACTTCTACGCGTTTCTGTATTCCCAACGGTCTTCAAACTTCACACCGTCCTGAAACCGCTTCTAAAAATGCGACGAATCTTGACCAATATTTGTATTCAGTTTATCCATTCTTACTGTTAGAAGTTGCGTTTCCTTGTAAAGATTACGAGTTGAATACTTTCACAATTTTTTTTTAACTTCGTGGAGGTTTTCCGTTAGGGATTTCACATGTCATTTTCGACATTCAGTCGTAAGCATACTTAAACACGTTAAATCAGAGAAGGCAAAGGCCCTTGACCCTTCACGAGGGCAGTTAGGGAGCCAACTTGGAAAGAGGTCGAACATGCATTCATAGCGTCTCCGGCCTGGCCGTAGCGGAGGCGAGAGCCATTTACTTAATCAGACACAAGCCATGAATATTTTTTAATAGCTGTTATATCTTCCGCCAATTATTTATTGATAATTTCGCCAATTCCATTGTAATCACACCGGACGCCCCATTCTGTAAACTTGTGAAATTGGGTGATTTGTGAAGCTTCAAATCTATCATAAATATCGATAGTGGCCGCAAATACTAGGCGCGGTGGCTTCATCGCCTGAAATTCATCTACGTACCGAATATTTTAGCATCTAAGTTGAGTATTCCTAACAGTTCGTTCACGTCTAATTTTAAGTAATTCTTTACCCCCTTCAGCCGACGTCATTCTTATCTAGCGAAATCTAGAATTAAAAGGATTTTACGATCCATTTATTTGCAGAAAAGAAGACACAGAAAATGACGTGATGACAGTAATGATAAGATGATTTTCTGAGTTGATGATGCTATCAACGCAATTTGATCACGTTTAATGTTATTGATCGTTTTTGAAGGGTCACTTTATTTTAGAACAGGCCACGTTTGCCATTACAAAGTACCAACTTTCCATTGAGCTTATCATATTTTCATGAAAAATAATTATTTTCCCTTTGACAGGTGGTGGCTGTTATTGTTCATGTTATGTTCTCTACGTTAAGAAATTTTATTTGAGCGTGACAAGAATAGGTTGGTACCAAAAGCGTTTCTCATATTTTTTGATTGAAAATAATCTGCCATTAGAGATCATATCTAGATAAGAAAGTGAATAAAACTAATGACTTCAAAAAGAAAGAATCCTGGTCAGAACGTTGATGATGACTTGAAAAATAATGGTCGAATAAATATCCAAACGAAAACTGAGACTCAGCGATGTCGACAGTTTTAAACGAAAAAAAGGTTTTTCTTGTTATGACATCTTTAGTTCACTATTTCATTGTAAATATTGACGGCTTGCAATTTAAACTCAGCGAAATATTGACACACTAATGTGTGTCAAAACAGCATCTGACGAAACAACGAACTCAGATCGTGTTGCTTATGAGTGTTTTCACCCATTTGCATTTTTCATGGCGACACTGAGTACAGGTTTAGTAAAAACTGTTTGTACGCATTTTTTTTGCACAAATTTTCACCCAAGTGCCTTCTTGAAACATGTGATTATGGAAATGTTCATAATTCATTTGTTTAAATAACGTTGCATATTGTTTCTTTCTCATAAATATTCAGATTCTGGTTTTGGTGAAATGAACTGCGAAGATTCAAATAATGTTTGGGTAAGATAGGCTTTAAAAGAGTTAGTTCACACAAAACTCTGTCAATAGAATATTGCTCACACGTTTTACGAGAATTGCACTGACAAATAAAATGAAATTTTTCCTGCTAAGGGGAAAATAAAGTTTAAAATCGAAACAGTGCTGGTTAGTACAGAAGTAGCACACAAAGTGCAATTTTAACCTTATTTAATCTTTTTCAACTTCTCAACTCCATGAAATATCACGAAGTATTCTCGTGTTAAAATGAAACCGAAATCACTCAAAAAATTTTGCCAAACGACAGTCAATCGATAAAATTTTATACTTCTGTTAATCTATTGAACGCAACGTTTCAATATAACTATCATCATCTTCAGGCTGAAAAAACAATGAATATTTTATAGAGTCATTTTGATAAAAATTAAATCAATTGTTGATCAATTGTTGAAGTAGAACTAGACGCAATAAAAACATAGAAAATCACATTGTGGGACGACTAGATAAAAGTATTTTTTTTCGTACAGCACCATTTGAATAACGATGACCAGCATACTAGATAATATACAACGAAATCAGTAGCATTTTCGTTGAGGGCCGATTTTAGCTTGTGAATATGTAATGCGTCGATCATTTGAAGATGCTCTTTTTAAACAACATGATATACTGCAAAATTTTTGTGTTTGAATAAAGGGCTTAGAACTATGGTCAACACAGAAATGGAAAATGATTTAAAAATCAATTAATCTTTTCATTAAAATTATTGTAAAGTGTAAACGAAAAACCCCAGATGAATTTGGGAGTACAGAAATAAAAGATATTTTGCCGCTATTACAAAATTCTTTAGGAAGGATGTACCTTTGATCATCCAAAGTAATACTCGTAAAAAGACGCCTTTGAGTGAATCTTGACAATTGTAGTCGTGTTTACCTGCGAAAAGTACATTTTTCTTTTCATTTTTTCTCTATGATCATGAAAGGAAAATATTCGTCGCGATTGTCTGCCAACGTTATCATTTTTTCTTCAGTAATATCAGCGCAACTATTGTTCTCATCAGTCAGTAGAAACATGTGACAATTTCAAAAAGTTTCACTTTGCTCGTAACTCGTTTTTCAGTTATGTGGCTTTGTTTACTGCGTGAGACAATTAAGAGCGCGGCTTCCAGCAGTCACAGATAACGGAGACATTGCATAGTCTACGATGCGGGATTTTTAGGAGGTGTCATCTTGTCAAGTACTCCCTCGCCACGCTGCATTGTCCTTGGTGACCGTCAAGTAAGGCCATGAACATGTATGATGTAATTTAGGGCACGCTGTAGTTTATAACCTTACTAAATGCTGTCAATTATTGTCTAATAAAGAAAATGTACCGGAAATGAAAAACAAAATAAAAATGAAACAATGCAATTACTGAAGAGTTAAAAATATCTGCTTATAATTGACGGTCGTGAGATATTTTCTTGGTCTCTGTTTAACAGAACTTGCTTACTCTGACTGAACAGAGAAACTCGAACTCAGCCTTGGGGCATCATGAAGACCTTTTTGTAGCTGCAGCAACCTTCGGGAAAAACACTGTTTCAGAAAATATAGGGCTATTTTCCATACATAGATGAGCGAATTGTCCTGAACTTACTGCCATGCGTTTTTCAGGTGTTGAGCTAGAGCCACATCTTAGACTACAAACTTCAAAGCTGTATCTAGGTTCAAGTCTTAGAGAGGGAGAGCAAAAGGGCTTCAAGCCGTGATTGCAGCCAAACTATAAAAAATAAAAATGAAGAACACTACAGTTTTCTTCTTTTCTGAAACTGTTTGTGAATCTGAAATGACTCGTGCAAGTGAAGCCGTTAATTTCATTTGACCTAAATTTAGTCTGTAATTAGTTATTAAGAGTTGGATAATGAATATCTTAAAAATGTAGTTCAGCTTAAGTAAGTTTTTTCCATTCCGTTTATCATACAACGTCTGTATTCGAGTTTATTACATATTTTTAGGAAACATTATTAGACTGAAATCATAAAAAAGGATTATCCATTGTGTGAAATAGTTAAGATCATTCTGACTGACCTTATTTGCTGTCATTTTGATTGTTGCATTTTTTAGTCCAATTGGAGCAAAACTGGCTATAATTTACTTGAGACGTTGAAAAGCTCAGTCTCAGTACTTTTACATTTTCTGTTTGCAATTTTCATTGCCTCATGTGGCTCCAACTATTACCTCTTAGATAGTATTGAAGCAATTTCAGCAGCATTGATCATTACCGCTTTGTGTATACATACAAAAAGAGGAAAAGGTAAAAAGTATTTCATTGTACTCAAGAAAGAATGCAGAAAGCCGCTCTGTAACTAGAAGTTTTACATCTACTATTACCTCAAAGAAAAGCGCTTTCTGGCAAATGCCTTAATACATTACGAATCTTCAGGTACAACCATCGGCTTTTTCTAGTTTGCTAAGTCCATCAACCAGTAATTTGAGTACACCCAAACTGGAGCTAAATCTTTGTTAGGTATGCTACTACTCTTTGGTAATAAATGTGGAAAAATCTTTCTTTATGGAATTAGTTAAAATCAAACGCAGAATCACTGTAAACCAATGTAATTTAAGAAATGATTGAATTTAGATTAAATTTATAATTTTCGAATAGCAACCCAACAGTCATAAGGTTTACCTGCCAGTTATCCAAAACTATACTCGAACAATCAGTACTGCACTCCCTCTCTCTTCTCCAAATTTATTTGCAAGCATTGTATACAAATAAATCAACGGTTTGGCTACGGCATCAACACTTTCCAAATTTCCACCAAATCATGAAGCGAAATGGTTGTACGATTATACCCCGATATTACCCAATTGAAAATCAAGGACGTATCGCCGGTGGATTACGGACGTTACGGTCGATTATGTGCGATTTATAGGCTGGTCGGCCTGCTCTGCCTTAACACTCCCTCAACGCGCTCTCAACTACACGCGGTCGAGCTCGGACGTGAAACTCATAGTTGGCCATGGACGATTTGAAGGCACAAAATTCTCAGTTGGTTAATGGCCGTAATATTTGAGAGCGGCCGTCCGTGGTTTACAGCCTTCCAAATGTGTGCTGCCGGTAGTGTGCTGCAGGTGGTGTGTTGCAGGTGGTGTGCTGCAGGTAGTGTGTTGCAGGTGTATGCTGCAGGTGGTATGCTGCAGGTAGTGTGCTGCAGGTAGTGTGCTGCAGGTGGTGTGCTGCAGGTGGTGTGTTGCAGGTTGTGTGCTGCAGGTAGTGTGTTGCAGGTGTAT
>JACJUY010013118.1:0-16771 GCA_014220935.1 Platorchestia sp. MABIK | reverse complement strand
GGGGGGGGGGGGGGGGGGGGGTGGTAGAATCTCGTACATAATGTGGTCCATTTCGCGAAAAATTTTGATTTGAAAAAGAGGTGTGGACTTCTCAATATTGCTTGTAAAAATGAGAAAAAAAAATAACCATGGCCCGAATTTTGGAGAACACCATCAGTTATATTTTGCTTCTCTGAATTGTCAATACGGCTTGTGAGGTGAGATTTGAACCTTTTGTTATAATTTTATCTTAACCGGGTCCATTGATGAATATTTTGCACTAGTGGACATGTGTCGCGAAAAGCCTATGCAAATACTTCGATTTTCCAAGAACTGAGTGGACGGTAATCGAAGATCTAACTTAAGAAGAGTTCTTCACCATCTAATCCTAGCCCTGCTTCAGATGTTCTAGAATGTTCTTCGGAGGACACTGCCATCTCAGATAACATCATATCAGCGCTCTGTTTTGAACGTGTATAATGTGTGTATGGCTCCGTGTCATCCGACTCGCTTTCGCACCACCTCTAGCCGGACTTCAAATGCCAAGACTGCTGTAATCGACCATGTTGGGAGGATGCATGGGGTCGGTTAGGGCGGGACTCGTTTACAGCCACCTCCCCGCGGTGAGTCCTGGTAAATGTTTATTAATAATTTCATCGATAATAAGTAAAAGTCTATGCAATAAATTTAATTTATAATCTAATGGGCTTGGCTCGAAAAATAAATTGGTAGCATAAATTACGAAAAGTTATAATTTTATGGCCACTTTAGCGTCGATGAGGAGATAGAAGATGATGTTATAGCTTCGCGAAATTTCTTGAGTAACTTTTTTAAACACATAGAAAGTCATTACAAACTAACCTGTAACAAAATTTGGTTGTGTGATATTTTTAATTATTTTACACATGTATGCATATATTTACATGAAAAATGCATATTTTAAGTCGATTCAGGAGGTAGAAGATGCTATATTTACATAAATTTTCAACTAAAATATAATAATTCATGTCATTTCTTATCATTATATAAGTGAGACCACATAAAAAAGTCAAAAATGAAAAGAGTGTATTTCTTGAGCATTTCAGCAAAATTAAGCTTTAAAAATAATTTTTCGAGTCCGTTGAGAAGGTAAAAGATATCGACAAATTCCACTCAAATTTGGCACAAATTTTAATCTCCTGTCATAACACATTTTTAGAGGTAGCCCAACTTCAGTCTAAAAAATCTTCGAAAACGCTCCACCCTATTCTACATGTACCGAAAAGTCTCTGAGTTATTGTCTAGTGCCTCTGCAGAATTCTTCATGAGCCGCAGCTTGATGTGGGGCGGTGGCATGAGAACTTTATTGCTGTCAATCGACGACTCACGAAGGACATTTTTATATCCTGGCTGCATTCTTTTTCTAACTGGCCAACTCTTTTTTATGTTATGTTGGTTTTTATCTCTAATACCCCTCTCGCAGATAGAACAGCAGTACTTAGTGTCGCCTGTCTGCATTCCCATGAAATGGTGATCACTTTTAAATCACCCTAGATACACCATTTATACTCGTGATTACATTTCTTTCAAGAAGTAGCGCCATAGTTTCGTATATTTTTTATGGTAGACAGAATGCTCAACAGGAACTGATGCATATTTGTTTCCGTTGTGCGATGATACTGCTTTTAAACTTATTTAAATAAGTCGATAAACAATCCCCATGCTTCAATGTTCTGTTTTATCATTAGCACTTAACCGCCTGAATTATGTTTTTAGAGCAAATAATTTTTTTCTTTGGTTTATTTGTGATGGCTGAGCTTCTTACGCCTATAATTACTAACTGGTTTTCCAAAAATGTATATAATAGAAAATGCACACGGCGTAGCAAATTTGCGACAACCGGCGCATAAGGGACATGTTCAATGAATAGTAGAAAAGCAGTTTCCCTGAAGAGGTACTACCTCTTATCAGTTATGCTGTGAAAGCGACCATGCTACTTTCAAAGGCTATTATAAGGACACTGTTTGGTGACAAGTACATACAAAATTTTTTACAACAGTTTTAAGAGAAAATGGTAATAATATTTCTTTTATTTCAATTAGAGTCATAGATAACAGATGTAACAGTAAAAAAACATTCATGCTGAAATAGCTTATAAGCATTGATTAGAAATGAAACAGTTTTTATGCATATCCAAACACAAGTGGGCACTGCTCTTTCTTCAATAGATCTCAGTTTGTACAGGACAGTTTTGAACTCTGCATTTTTGAAGCTTTGCAGCGACAAATGGCTCATATGCTCCTTCATCGAGTCTCTCTTCTTCATCTGGCGGGGTGCCACATTTTCTCCAGTTCACTTCTGGTGATTCTTCTCAGCCGGCCTCGCTTGATACTTCGACTTGCTTGCCCGCTTTCATTAGAGAGACAGCCACATTGAGTTTGAATAGAACCAGTAGCAAATTTTTTCTTTTTTGGAATTGAAAGTTATTCACAATCTTTTTGGTAAAAGAGCCATGCATTCACAATTGCTCATCAAAGAAGTGTAAAATAAGACGATGAAATGCTTTCTTAGATTTTGCGTTTATTCTGGGCAAAAAAAATCAAGTGATTTGCCAAATCTACTCCACCCATTGATTTATTATAGAGTTACACTATGTCTGGGCACGGCACTTCTACAACTTTTTTCAGAGTTTCGTCAAACCTGCTCGCTGTTGTCAGGGGGTTGACCTTCGTAAATGTTGACACCAAATTTACCACCTTGTTGTCAAACCATCTAGCTAAAATTACTCAGAGTTATCATCTCCAAATTCACTCGCTTACTACGATCCCTTGCCATCACGCCGCAACTTTTTGTCGTTTTCAAGCTACTTGGCTGCCCTACCAATCTTGGAAGCCTCACAGCACCACAACACCTTATTGATCTGCTTGCCAGGTGCTGCAAAAGTGGCAAGAAGGTAAACTAATTACTGAAGGAGAGTATGTGATGCTCATCAACAGAAATATTTTATGCAAATGAAAAACAATGATAATCGGGAACTTCAGAGTCCTCAATCATGGCAATAACTTGCCAACAAATGGGATGAAGTTATGCATAAATCCCTTATCTGATGCGAGAACAAACAGTTTGAAACCAAATCTTTTCCGTTTTTCGAAATAAATTGCTTCACTCGACTTCGTCCCTTGTAAGAACTATCTGCTCATCAATACAAAGGAAGACTGAAAATCTGCCCTAAGGTGGCCTACCAGAGGCCTCACTTTGTACTTACGATCACTCTTAAAGTTTTCAGATGCGTCGACTTTATTATTATCAGCTAAGCCAATTAAGGTTTGACTTCGTAGCGCCAAATCGGCCTCGAGACATAAACTCAGCTGCGAAGTCAGTGAGAAGGGCAAAATGTTTAGCCCAATGCATCCTATATTGGGTAATTGGGATGTAGATAAGCACAGCACCAAGTCAAACCATTTCTTCAGCTCCTATTGATTCGATGGCTTACTGATGTCTTTCTGAAGAGCATATTAGTTAGATTTCTCAACGATTGAGTTGAAGATTATTTTGTTGCAGGAGCTCTCTTTGCTCTGCCTATGGTTGTAGGGGCAAGGGGAGAAGGCTTGTCCTCAGCAGAATCCCATATCTGAATGATTATAGTTTTATCATTTCCGAATGCATCAATCGCATCTTGCAGTTTGTGGTCTTTAACACGACGGCTGAATAAACACAGTAAATATTTAGAGATGATTTCACTTAATTGACTGCTTTGATATGAGAATTTTTTATAGTATGATAGTAAATCAGCAATTAGATCAGAAATAATTTAAATGGATATTTTACAGTTACTCTACAAACTTCAACACGAGGTACTCTCAACAAGTTCTACATAACTCATTTAGATGCCAATAGAATGAAATCACAAAAGGAAAATACTAAATGAAGTAAACGTGAATATTTCTGAACATTTTCGTTTCGTTTTAAAATAGTAAATTATAATAACCTTAATCATTAGGTTCTACAGATAAAATTTCCTGCTCAACAGTTTCATTCTCGTTGTCTGACTCTTCTGACTCTCTGTCCAAGTGGACTGTGACTGACAGATGGGCGAGCTCTCTCCGCTGAAGTTGCGTGCAAATCTCAAACAGATGAACTTTGGTGCCCAGGATTTACCATTATCCACCTTTGAATCATAGTATAGTTCATACTCTTTCTTCAGAAATAGTGTACAAGCTTTTCGATGAGTTTTATCTGTTAGATGGCTGCACACATAACCAAGCAGGCGTGGTGAATTTACTCAGTTTCTGGACGCCATAATTCTGCCTTAAACGGAAAATAAAAAGAAAGAAATGAGAGATCAATGATGTTATGTTTTAAGTGTTTTGACATCTTACCTTTAATATAATCATTTTCACAGGCAACGATAATATTGTATGGCATTGCATGAGAGATTACCGAGAACTTGGGGTTGAAAAAATATGAACTGTGTTTATTTGAAAAATTAATTTTTGTCGATATTTTCAAAACCTGTCGTAACAGAGCAACATGGTTTTAGATTTGAAATCAGCATACAAAGTTACACCAGAAAAGTCTACACCATGCTAAATGAATATAGCTTGTTTATCAGTGTTATTAACGAATTTCTAAGTTGGAACATCATTTCTATAAACAACCTCTTTCAAGTGAATACGTAAATATTGTTTATATTTTTTAATGACCTGCCAGAGGTACAACGCGAAATTGTCTATAAAAATACCCATGCATATTACTTCAAAACACACAAGTACAGTAGTTTGAATGCGAAAAGTTTAGCATATACTAAATACTGAAAAAATTACTCGAACTTCACATTCACTCGGTCGACCGATCGTGAAGAGTCGCATAAGTTCAAATAAAACGCGCGTAACCAGCGTATTATCAGCGTGTGCACAGCCTCGCTCCCACCTGGCGCCATTTCAGGAAATTCAGTCTAATTTGATGACATATGACGGGACTCTGAGTGGGTAATTATCGTACGCAGTGTAGAAGTTCGCAAATTGATGCATAATTCGGCCGTGTTATGTAGATCAGCGTGGAGGCAATAATGCCGTGCGCTCGGTGCGCTGTCCCTAGCGTCGCTTTGTCATGCGGCGCCGGCCTTCGCGGCAAAATGTAGTGTGAATTTATCTCGGGGCTTCTGCTGTGGCCACACCTGCGGTAAAACTGATGTATGGATGGTGAATTAAAGCTAGGTTTGTGCTACGTCTGACCTGCTATAAAACTGAAGAATGGATGGTGAAATTAAAACCTGGTTTGAGCTACGTCAGACCTGCTTCAAACTGATAAATGGACAGCGAAATTAAAACGAGTGTTGTGCTACGACTGACATAAGCTGATGAATGAACGTTGAAATTAAAACCAGACTTGTGCTACGTCTGAACTTTTATAAAGTAATGAATGGTCTGTGAAATAAATACAATTTAAAACATTCAGATAGTGGTGACCCTCACAAAAAAGTACAAATTGAATCTGGCTGTCTAAAATAAGGCTGATCGCTCAGACGAGCGTGCGCGCTGGTAATCATGGGACGTCGATGAGAATCTTGAGCGTCAGTTGAAACTCGATACGTGAACTTGAAATTTAGGTTTTAATGGCGAATAGTTTGGGTCGTTTTTTGTCTAGTGTTTACCTGGAGTTTGAAGTTGCTTAATACTTTTGCAGTTTTTGTACGGAAGTTCGTTTCCTGGCATTGAACTTGAGCTCGGTGGCCGTCGTCTACTTTCCAAACTCCTGCACAGCAGAGGGCGAGTGGAACGTTCCCCTCATCTGGTGGAGAGCATTTCTCTTATCGTCATTATTGGTTGCTTTCGGCAACATCGAGGGCTCATTCTCGCTCTTTTGTAACATCAACTGTGGTCGTATTTATATCTTGTCTATTCAGATTGATGTCTTTTACAATGTTTTTAATAGCTCTCAGGTATGGTATTTTTTCCTTTATTGAGAACCATGTATTTTGATAGTTTGGTATGAATATGGAGCATATTTTTCGAAAGTCACATTTATGTCAATGATAATCCTTTGGAATTTGACTTAGTTGTTTTTACCGTCTAATCATCTCCGATCATGATTTAAAACAGTGCTACATTCCGTTTACAAGCGAAATAAAGGACTTTCAAGCGTGGGGAAAGTCCTTTACCAAACCATGTGAAAGACTTTCCCTCACAAAAATATAACGTTCAGTGGGTGCTGTGACATTGCCTGCGCTATGACATTAACTACAGTATCAAGTAAAACACTGCAGTTAAATCTATACTATAATAAGAGGGGTGTCTGTCTGTCTGTCTGTCTGTCCGAAGCCAGCCTTCAGTGTGTGATGAGCGTCTCTGTGATACAAGGTTCATCAACTCCACCATTTCCAGGGTACTAATCCATCAGATTCGAGTAGGAATGAATATCACGTTAATTCTTATGAAATAGGAACGTATGTTATATGATTTGTCCAACATTATTATATTCTAACAAGACCCGTGGAAATTCTACGGACAATATCATCAATAAGATAGGTTGACCCATGAAAAAATTCGGTCAACATTACCTACGAAATTCTAACATAACATATTCTAACACAACCCATGCTAACCTTACATATACTAACCTATCCTATCCTAACCAAAGCTATCCTGATAATATGTCAAACATAAAAAACCAAGAACCCGTAAAAATTTCATCAACATTATCTAACTTATGCTAACCTAATCTATCCTAAACTATCCTACCCTAACCGATTCCATCCTAACCTATCCCATCCTAACCTAACCTAATTTAATCTATACTAACCTATCCAATCCTGAATCATTTGAATTGATGTATTCAATGAGTTAAGCAATGTCATCGTTCAGATAAGGGGACGCGGGAAAAATTTCCGTAAGCATTACCTAACAAATTCTAACATAACATATTCTAACCTAACCCATTCTAACTTAACATATGTTACTATCCTATCCTAAACAAAGCTATCCTGATAATTTGTCAAACATAAAAAAAAAATGGATCCGTGAAAATTTTGTATTAAGATTAATTAAACTACGCTAACCTGATAAAATGTCAAACGTATCAATGCATTTAAAGGCGATTTTTCAATGTAACACTCAGGAATTCGGTATCCATGATACTGCAAACTCGGATGAGAGCGTAACGGACGGACTAAGGGAGGAACAAGCAGAATCACTATTATAAAAGTAGCCTGGTCCGTCCGTCCGTCCGTCCCTCTGTCCGTGTGGCCCCCTCTTGATTTTGGTATCCACAATACGCAATCGGCTTATTTTTAGAATAGAAATTTTCTATGGAGTCACTCTGTTGAAATTCATCATGTCGCTTTGATATTTTTAATTGGTAATGCAAAAAGAAATGTTTTAAATTTGTTCGACCAGTAACCTGGCTACCACTGGGTATAACGCCCAAGATTTTGGAACTTGAGTTATTGTTTGCGAAATTGTGATTTTCTTGAAAAGCTTTGAAGAGATAATAGACGACATTTCAGAATAAAATTCCGGCAAAAGAGGCCACCAAAGATAGAAATGTGTCCAACCGCAAGAGAGAAGTAGCAAGACTCCGACAGCAAGAAAAACATCGAAGACGATCGTATGAACTACGCGAAATGGCAAGACGAAGTAATGTTGCTCGCCAACGAAAAGCTAGAGCTAAATTGACCCTCGACCGGCGTTTGGAAATTCTACGGAATAATGCAGAGCAACACCGAGTAGCTAAAGAGAGCTTAACACATGATAGAAGCGAAGATATACTTCGTCATAGCGCTGGACAACATTGAGTGGCACGAGAGAATTTAACTCAAGAAAGAAGGGGTGGAATTCTTCAGATTAATGCCGACCAGCACGTGTGAACTAGTATTATCTAGATTTTTAATGGCCGTGTGCACTCGGCCTCATCAACTCTTGAGAGATCGAATTTTTTGATTTCTCACGGCCTTTCTTTCATTTCGCCTTCTTTCTTATTTCAAATAAAGGGGGGTGGACTATAAAAAGGGACTATAGTGATTTGATAAAACTCCAGGCTTGTGATTGAATAGTTTCTAGAAGCACATCGATGAGTTTTTTCCCACAAGAAATTAAAAAATTTTGATTGCACATAACGATCGCTACTAGATTTGAGGGGAAAAAACTCACGAATTAAAACAAGTTTGGTCTATCAAAGCAATTTTCCTAGTGTTACGCACTACCTTCCAAATAATTTAGCAGAAGAGAATAATAGGGAAGTAACCTTACAGAATTGAATAAAACATAAGTTAAAGAACATGTCTTTGCAAATGTTGCATAATAAAATCAAGGACAACGATTACTTCACCTTATTACAATTGACTGTTATAGCCATATCGAGTAATTTAAGCGATTGCGCAACCGACCAATAGGAATATTCTCGTAGGATGTAGAAGTATACTTGATAAGGAACACTCACCCTAATCTGGTACTGGATTGATCTGATGTTCGATTTACTCAAGTGAAGAGAAAATAATGAATAAATATATAACATTATTTTGAAGAGCCAGGCGAAAATATAATTTAAAGTATACTAAGGATTAGATTCAAGTCAATGATCTATGCTTTTTCAATTTAGTAGTAGTAGTAAATTTGTTTGGCCTCCCACATTTTCAATTTTATGAGTAACATGATACAATATTTGTTTTCAAAGCATGCTTCTATGAGCTGCCTTCAAGGATGATAGAAAGCATTGATTTGCAATATTTAATTTCGGTGAAATCGAAACGAAATTGAAATCTGAGCTTGTCATGGCAAGGAGTTATAATTTGGTTCGGCTTGCAGAAACTTCGCTTTCGAGTCAAACAATCGTGATGAAAAGTTTAAGGAGATAATAGGTGCTTGGTTATTTAATAGTTTTATAATTTATAATAGCAAATGTATCGAAGCTATGATATATATTTAAATCAGGTTGGTGCAAATGTAATGTCCGATTCAAAGATCTTTAATAAAATAAATAAGCCAAGGGCTAAGAAAAGTCTATTCTATTCATTAACACACTCTCCAATGTTTTCAATTACCTCATTCCACTTCTCAACAGGCTTATAAATGCCTGGCATGTAGAATTCTACAGGTTTAGGATCAAAATACAAATTCAACTTTTTTTCAATCTCTTCTCTTGTTGTTAACCCAAGTCCACTGAAATGGTTCTGTAGTGCTCGGAACAAATAGAAATTAGAAGTAGCAAGGTCAGGTGAATGTTGATGAGCCTTTTCTTATATTTTTATTCATACAAAATAACATTCAACTGATCTGAATCAAGTGTCCTTGACTGACCTTTCTTTTCTCATCTTTTAGAGTGAAATCATTCCTTCGAAAACAAAAAAAAAACATCTCCCACAACTTCTAACATGTACGACATCATCCCCATAAGTGTTCTAAATAGATTTTGCTACCGCTCTTGCAACACTTGTATAAAATTCGTACAGTAGAATATTTCTTACGTGGCTATTACATGATGCACTCACGGATGCCAATATTTAGGAAAAATATGATCGTAAAAGAGATAATCTCCAAGGAAATAGTATAATTAGTCGCAGAAATATTTTACACTTTTAACAGAATGTAAATGACGGGACAGACAAATCTGATTTTAAACATCCGTTCTAAAATCGGAGATTAATTTGCTTGCATCAACGTATATAAATATATGCTTGGAGAAATACGTTATGACTTTTCCACAACGTTTGAAACTCTTTCTGTCGTGAATGGCTACGATGTACAAGTGTTGAACAGATATCAAGTGAGAATCACTTTCCAGCCTGCAAGCAGTCCTTCTTCCAGTGGAGCAAATTTTGTTGAAATTGCACCTCAAGTTAGTGATAGAACAATTTATTTTATTTATTTATGCTCTAAATGGTGTAAAATTTCAAATGAAAAATCTCATGCAACAAGCCATTATTGTTTTGTTAAACTTTGGAATGGTGATATAGCGTTTAGAATTATTGAAATGGAGAATTAATATAAAATATACATCTTGGCTTGTAAAAACGAGTTTTTTTATTGCGAAAAGCCATCAAACGAACACATTTAGTATTAGAACGTAGTAGGAATAAACACTAAGTTAGCGTAATTCGATGAAACGAACCATGTAAGACAATATTAATATTGAAATTTTTTTTGAACCAGAGAACAAGGAATGAGATTTATTTTAGTGAAGCTCAAATCTAACTCGAGATCGAAGAAGTAAATAACTCACGTGCACACGCTCCGTGCGTGCAGCTACTGGTGCCCTGGTGCCAAACTAAGAATGGCATCCTTTCGAAGAAATTGAACACAATACAAAATGATGTAGAAACAAACTACAAAATAATATATTCTCACCTGAGGTGTGTAATTTAATTTTGAGTAACTCTTTGGAAGTCCTGCTTACTTATTGACGAAGACGATTTCCTACTTTGCTAGATGTTTAAAATTCCGTTTTTGGTGCAGTTAATCTTGGTTAGCTAAGAAATAAAATGTTAATATGGTCATTAACAATTGGGAGATGTTCAACTTTATCGGAAAAGCTTTTTTGAATTTCGTAATACATACATCAGGCTAGATCGTTGAAATGTATGGTTCTCATTAATATAGAGGGTAATTTCTTATTCGGTAGAGTCCTGTTGGTACATTTCTGAGGTGTAATCATGAAATAAATATCGTGTGTAGTTTTCATATAACAAAAGATGGTAAGACATTGGAGTTGCAAGGCGACATGAATTACAGGAAGTGTGAGCGTCAAAAAGTTTCACGTTTAAACGGATATATTTTAAGAATTCGAGGCCCATTCAAGTGCGATGCTGCTGCAAAACCTCGCATGTCACACCATCCACCTCAGGTAAAGTGAGTGGGAGCGGTGAAAGGCGAATTTTAATTCAGGCGACGCACGCTTCGCGTATTTCCTTTATTTACAGGTGACCTCCTTTATAAAAAAACCACGGCTTCAATTCCATTGGAAAAGTTCGCTGATCAGGTCGGACTTTACCACTAGCCCTGGAAAATGCCCCGGCCAAATAGAATGAGGCGAACTTTTGGGCTTTTGGGTCGAAATGACGGAAAACCACAACACCAAACTTACACAATATCGGGGGAAATTTTATAGGGAGAGAAACGTGCAAGAATCTCCCGAAAGCGACGAATTGGAGGAGTGGGGCTTCATCTGTGCATCAGTCTCTTCCAAATTACGTATTGCCGAAGGCTGGACTTTTCTGTATTCAGGTCCAAATCTGGCCGCAGGTTCATTTTGACTTTTGACCAAACTGGAACAACGTCAATTTCAACTTTGTTTCAAATGCTGACAGAGCTGAGCGTAGCATTCAATAAAGTTATCTAACAATTATACGTGTATTTACTCAGCCTTGGAGCTAGCCTGTACATCGTCGCCGTTGCAGTGAAATCTCCGCAAACGTCTTGACATCATCTCTCCACTCCACTGCAGTGGTACTATAACAGACTAACCCCACTTAAGAGAAGAACTTAATTTTCACTCGGCCCTTAGAGCGTATTTTAAATTATGGAGAAATATACTCAGACCATCGTTGATAAGCACGCCCTTGTTAGTTTTTTTACGAGTTGAAATACAGAAATGAAGTAGTGGGCTTCCCTCAAATTTACTGAAACCAGAAAGTACAAGCGGTGCAACAAGGAATAGTCGTTTTTCATTTCATATAGAGTTAGTTCGTGCACTACATCCAAGTAAAGAGCGGTGCAGCTTGTACTGGTGCAGAAAATGCTCTGAGGAAGACACCTCAAAGCAATGAGGGTCTCGGGCCCCAAGCAAAATCTGTTTAAATATTAGTGTTTTAAGAGACATTGAGCCTACTCTGGTGCGGGACTGAAGTTATTACCAGCATCAGCATGGGCGACCTTATTGGCACCAGTTCACCTGCACCTAGTTTACGGCTCTAAGAAGACACCTTTTCAACACTAATTTCCTAATCTTATCGTCCCCAGTATGCCAGGGATTGTCAGTGGGCTTTCCTCATTAGTATTGCTGTCGATTTTCTGCAAGTCCGGGAATGTTATCCCATTACTGCATCAAGTTTTTACTCAATGCACCGGTGTAACAACCACCTTACAGCCGTCGGGTAGTAACCGGTAAAATTATGAGGAAGGAATTGCCACTGATCTTGGAACTCCAAAGAGCACATTAGGGTATGAATCCGACAGGAGACAAAATTTGTAAAAAGATTTCACGGAAACGGGTTTTGAATTTCACCTTAACAGGAAGAGAAAAATTGGTTGTACCCACTGATTACAAGAGGTAAGCATTTAAAATTTTTGTCTCCATTCCGTTTTACTCACATGTAGAAGCAAAAACTTGCCGCTAAAAATAATTTTAGCTACAGCAGCGTGAACATATTTTAACTTATCAAGCCCCAAGTGACAAGAATTGAGGAAGTTTTCAAGGTCTCAGTGAGTTGTTTCTTCAAAAATGTCAGCGTCTGATACTGAAAATGTTAGTCACCTAAATTTGTTTTTAGTGTCTGCATGTTTGGTTCAAGTGATGAAACTTTCATTCGGTCTACTATTCACTCACTAAATTGGCATACGGCAGCACGCGGCGACAAGACAAATAAAATTAAAACAACTCGAACATGAACGCATTAGGATACAGAAACGACTACGGTGCAAGTTAAAATGGAAGCAAAATATAGTCGTTTATCATCACTCTTAACGAGCGGCCTGAAAAGAAGAATGAAAATATTACAGATGACTTACAAACTTCATTCTGACGAAATATTTGTTCAGAAGCAATGTGAGTAAAAATTTTAAAATGCTGGAATGCAGTGATCGACGACAGTGCAGTACCATCACAAAATTTCACTCAGGGCTAGAGAAAAAACTTTCGTTAATTGGCATGCACAATCCCCTCAGCACAGAATACATTGTGTACGTTATTGATTTGAGTAACAACGCTGTGCGAGCAATTTCTCCCGGTAAAATAATTAATAAATTAGCAGCCCATAAGACGCGATTATATCGCCACCCGAACGAAGAAATATCTAATTAAGGCGCCGTAAAAAACGTTTACAGCGACCGAATAATTTCACGCACCAATGAGGTGGTGCACTTTCCTGAAGCATTTCGCCTTCTCTGCTTAATCGTGAGTTTTGCGGAGCTTTATAGCGGGGGCGCGCCGCTGGCTGCGCCTAAACAGATTAGATGCTGTCATAATTTGCAAGCAGAACGCAGAATTATCGCCCCAAAGTGCAGAATTATGAGAATTATAGCGGCGTGGCAGTTGCAGGCCATGCAATCGAGTAATATAATTGTTTCAATGCATAAACTGCATTAATACGACCGTTACCACGGCCTTATGTGCGTCTGTGTGCGTCTCGGGCAAACATGGCGCATGCGCTGATTTGAAAGCTTTCTCGTGATGAGGGAAAGAGGAAGGGAGGGAGGGAAGAAGGGCACGTAAAGGAGGTATTGGATGGACAGGAAGGAAAGGGGGAGGAGGATTTAGAGTGGGAGGAAAAGGAGGTACCATAGAAGCAGGAGAAAAAAAAAGAGTAATCAGAGGGACAGCAAGGGAAGAGATATAAGCATGAGAGAAAAATAGGGGGAGAAGACACTTTATAAATGTAGGAAGTGGAAATATAGCAGGGACTAGCAGAGCAAGAAGGATAGAAAGAAGAGGTATTAAATATAAGAGGATTATAAACTAATTTCGAGGCAGGAGAGGAGGTATTACAGAGTCTGAAAAGGAAGTGAGAAGTATTAGAAAGGCTCAAAGGGAGAAAAAGAAGGTAAGATATAAGCCATGAAAAGGAGGTATTAGGAAAAGATGAATGAAAAGGAGAGCTAATAGTGGAAGAAATAGAAGGAAAAAGAGGAAGGGGAGGTAGTATAGGAGGAAGAAAGAAGATGAATGAGAGCAGGTATTAGAAGTGCAAGATAGCGCAAGAATGTAAGGATGGAAGCGTGAAAAAGTAGAATGAGAGAATGCATTAGATGGGAATGAAGGGGAAAGATAGTTGATATTGAAGGGGAGTGAAGGAGAGGGAGAGAGTGGAAGCAATAAAGTCAGGTTAGGGATAATGACGAGGTATTAGAGACATAAAATGGGAGAGAGAGAGGAGGTATGACAGGGACAAAAGAGAGAGATAGCGGACTAGAAAGGCTAGAAGGTGAAGAGAGAGGAGGTATTAGAGATGTTAGAGGTGCAGAAAGTTGAGAGAGAAAAGGTATTGGTGAGGAAGGAATGAAACAGAGTGGAGGTGTTGGAGATGCACGTTGAGGAAAGAGAGTCTGCATTAGAGGGGAGGGGGCGGGATGGAAGCGAAGGACGATAAAGTATGAGGAAAGAATCAGGGGAGATGTTAGAAGGCGAGAAGGAGAAAGAGAAGAAGTACTTGAGAAAAAGGAATGGGTGAGAGAGAAGGTATTAAAGAGGCAGGATATGGAGGGAAAGAGGGTGTGAGAGGAGGTAGTATGGAGTAGCGGGAAAGAATGCATTAGAGGAGGAAAGTAAGGGTGACAGAGCAGGTATTAGGAGGGTTATTTGAAAAGGAAGTAACGAGGCAACGAAGACGAAAGGGGGAGAGAGAAGATAATAGAGGGGGAAGAAGTGGAGGGAGAGATGTTATTAGCGGAGCCCGATGTGATGGAGGAGAGGCAATTGGGAGCAGAAGGGAAGGAGAGAGTAGAGGTTCAAGTCAGGAGGCGGAGAAAGTAAAATTACTGGTAGGTATTGGAAGAGTTATTAGGGATAGAAGTGGGAGGGGAAAAAAGATATCTGTGGGATATCAAGGGGAAGGGAGAGGAGGCATTCGAGAAACAGGAAGAATGAGACAAAGGTGTTCGAGAGGCAGGAGAAGAAGAAGGAGGATGTAGTCAAGGCGTAGTAAGGGGAAAGCTAATAGTAATAGTAGAAAATAAATTTGCTTTGACTGCAATAAGGGGAGAGCTAATAGTAACAAAGAAGGAAGGGGGGAAAAAGGAATTGCTAGAAGAGAAGGAGGAAGAGAGATACGAAGTATTAGAGAAACCGGAAAACGAAAAAATGGAAGTATAAGAGACGAAGAGGGAGAGAAAGATTAGTTATTAGAAAATAAGGACAAGTAGAGAGAGGACTTATTCTAGAAGGAAAAAGGAAAGAGAGAAGTGGTTATAGAAAGCAGAAGGAGTAGAGAGAAGAGGCGTCTAAGAGCTACGCTTGGTAATGACAGGGGTTATTAGAGAGCTAAGAAAAGTATTAGAAAAGAGGTATTAGAGAGCTAAGAAAAGTATTAGAAAAGAGGTATTAGAGAGCAGAATGGGAGAGATAAGAGGTATTGAAGAGGAAATAAGGAGGCGGAAAAGAGCTATTTGATGATTGAAAGGGTAGAATTAAGAGGTATTAGAGCGGAATAGGGGAGAAAGAAGGCATTGCAGAGGAAGAACACGAAAATATAGGAAGTATTAGAGGAGTGAGAAGGGAAGGAAGAGGAAGTATTGAAGGGCGGAGGGGGAAAAAGAAAGAGTTCTTCTAAGTAGAAAGAAAGAGTCATTCAATGGATTAGAAGGAACGAAAGAAGCATAAGAGGGTAACGAGAACTAGAGAAAGGAGGTTTTAGAAGGGCTAGATGCTGTGACAGAGAGATAACAAGAGGGAGGGTGTAGAGAGAGAAAAGGTAATAGGACGGCTGGGAGTCTAGAGAGGAGAACCATTATAGGGTCAGGATGGGGAGGCTTAGCATTCATAGAAGATACGGGCATGAAGTTCAAATGAAAATTTTTTTCGAGTTTCATGATTTGAAATCTTAACCAATAGAAAAAGTTTGACAGATGGATGCAATAAAATATTATGGATTTAAAGTGCACATGCAAGGAATTTTCAGGATATTTTCTCGTTGTAACCCAAGATAGTGATCATGAGATGGAAAAAGTGTCAAGTGACTTACTCATTGTCCAATAGAATTTAACCTCAACCAGTCCGCAGAAATGTGCAGGAATGAATGGAGTTCCTGCTCGCCGGATTAAGAACATTGAGAAAACATACAGCCGAATTTCGCTCTATGTGTTTAATTCATTAGATTTGTGATACTAAATGTCACTAATAAAAATCTAAAAACATTGCTCATTATTAGGGATTTGAATTTTTCGTGGTTCACTTTTCAACAAGAAAGAATGCGACAATTAACTGGCATTCGCTAGCTCGTCACCTTTACTGTGACACACATAGAGCTGACGTGTAACTCTTAAAAATGGGCGAAAAAGCGGAAGCGCTGGCGTTCTCTCTCGAGCGATATAGCGGGAAATCCGCTAGCAGTCCGCGACTTGCCTCATTACAATTCAGGGGAAGCTCTCGAGATTGTGAAGTGGGAGCTGTGGCTCCCTCATGCAGCCCTGCGTGGGGGAGTTGCCTCATGTGTGGACGCTTGACCCACTTGAGGGAGTCTGTCCCATACATGGGGGCTTGTCCCACATGTGGGAGCTGGCTTCCCATCTGGAAACAAGACCCATTAGAGGGAGCTAGACCTACTAGAGGAGATACGCCCACTAGAGGGAGCTAGACAAACTAGAGGGAGCTAGACCCACTAGAGGGAGCTAGACCTACTAGTGAAGCTACACCCACTTGAGGGAGCTAGACAAACTAGAGGGAGCTAGACAAACTAGAGGGAGCTAGACCCACAAGAGGGAGCTAGACCTACTAGTGAAGCTCCACCCACTTGAGGGAGCTAGACAAACTAGAAGGAGCTAGACCCACTAGAGGGAGCTAGACCTACTAGTGGAGCTCCGCCCACATGAGGGAGCTAGACAAACTAGAGGGGGCTAGACCCACTAGAGGGAGCCAGGGCCACTAGAGGGAGCTAGGCCCACTAGAGGTA
>JACJUY010013114.1:2705-13449 GCA_014220935.1 Platorchestia sp. MABIK | reverse complement strand
AAATTTTGTCATCACTGAGTCGAAGTATTTTATTAGTACAGAAACCACTTCCTTGCCGTCTTTCGTTATGTTAGACACATCAGGATATTGACCAAACTTCGGCTCAAACTCACAGCTGTTGTTGCTGCTGGTGTTGGTACTACGTCGTTTGTTAGGCGCCATCTTGAAGATAATGAATTAGTCCGGTGCCTTGTGCGGATGAGGGTTGGAGCTCGGTTTCTTGTGTAGATGAGGGTTGAGCAATTGCGCACTTTTTTGATGGAGTATTATACCCTTAGTTTGATGATTTTTTGTATGGTGTGTTTAAATCACATTTGAATCCTCATGGCGTGAGTGAGTACCCATTCAGGTTAGAAGTACATCCTTTCTCACAGTAGGCACTTAGTTTCGGAGCGAGCGTAACGCACATCCTTTTCACACGGAGTCACGCCAGACACTGGCGTGACTCCGTGTGTACTCGGTACTCCGTGTGTACTCCGTGTACTCCGTGACTCCGTGACTCCGTGACTCCGTGACTCCGTGACTCCGTGACTCCGTGACTCCGTGACTCCGTGACTCCGTGACTCCGTGACTCCGTGACTGGCGTGACTGGCGTGACTGGCGTGACTCCGCGTGACTCCGCGTGACTCCGTTTAGTATAAGGAGCTGAAACAAAAAAATTAACAGATATTAAATTTACAAAGCAAAAACAAATCCAAACATAAAGTGTATGGCACGAACAAGGTTTCAATGAACAAACATGAAAACTATGCAGAACATGGTAGAATATTTAACCCATCTCCACCCCGTCCGGAAACAGAATGAACTCTGCCAGACCCAGAGTGCCAACCGAAGCCAAGTTCGCCGTTAGAAATTACGGAAAAAAAACAAAAGCGGACAGCACTTACACCAGCCCCTAAATTTTACACAAAATTTATCAGAGTACATTTTACTCTAACATTACCGCAATTACATTGCCGAAACATCACAATTTTATTCGTATCGAAGTAGCCTATCAAAGAGCTACTTAACTTATGAGCTGTATTAGTTCATCAACTAAACGACAAATATTTTTCCGTTTCGAACATTACAAATTTAATGAATATCTAGCAAAATACAAATTCATATTTTTAGGAGCTCGGTGCCAGAAATACAATTTTAACAATAGGTCTTTCAATTTCTACTGCACCGAACTTATTAGAGGAATCTTTATTTTTACAAACTTTAATTCTTACACGTCTAACATAGTTCTTCGAATCGGGGAAAACCTTTGTTATTCTTCCAAGCAACCATTGATTGCGAGGAAGTTGGCTGTCTGCGACTAGGACGAGATCGTTTTTAGCCAGGGATCGAGCAGGGTGCGACCACTTTTGTCGCTCTTGTAGTAAGATTGCATACTCCTTCCTCCACCGCGTCCAAAAGAAGTTGCTAAGGTACTGAACCTGTCGCCACCTCCTACGGAGATAGCAGTCTTCCCCGCTGAAGACACCAGGAGGTAGCGTCGGCGAGGAATTCAGCAACAGCAGGTGGTTTGGTGTGAGCGCTTCGTAGTCCTCAGGATCGTCTGATACAGGCGTGAGCGGGCGGCTGTTTAGAATAGCTTCTATTTCGCAGAACAAGGTCAATAGTTCTTCATCGTTGAAGCGATTAGGCTGTTGTGACAAAAGGCCCGATAGAACCTTGCGTATTGAACGAATTTCACGTTCCCAGACTCCTCCAAAGTGTGATGAATATGGAGGGTTAAACCTCCATTTAATGTTCCTTTGAAGAAAAAAGTTATTCATTACGTTTTCATTCCACTCTATCACACCTTCTTTCAATTGTTTATTAGCTGACGTAAAGTTTGTGCCATTGTCGCTGTAAATCATTTTTACAGAACCTCGTCTGCTCATAAATCTCCGGAGTGCATTCAAGAAGGAGTCTGTGCTCAAAGTTCTCGTTACTTCTATGTGCACCGCCCTGCTTGCAAAGCACGAGAAAATAACGCCAAGCGTTTTTCCTGCTTGCGACCATTAACGACATAAAAGGGTCCAAAATTATCGATGCCTGTAGTCGTGAAAGGCGGTTCATCGGCAGTTACTCGTGGTTTTGGCAGCACAGCCATGAGTTGGCTACAGGGTTTAGCGTAGTTTTTTCTGCAAGTAATGCATTCCTTCAAGATTCTCCTCGCCAAGCTGTTCCCGTTGATGAGCTAATATTTTGAGCGCACGTTGGTCAGCATTGCCTGTCTGCCCATGTGACCGGTTTTCTCATGGGCGTTTTTCATGAGGAGGCGTGATATGATGGAATCAGCTGGGAGAATCGCTGGGTGTTTTGCTTCGAAACTTGCAGCCAGGTTCTCAAATCTGCCGCCAACTCTAAGAACGCCGTTTTCGTCGATAAAGGGAGAAAGTTTCCTTAGTGGCTCCCTTTCAGGAAGAGGTTTTACGTTTTGCAAGCATTCAAAAATCAGATTAAAGTACTTGTGTTGGACAAATTTCAGTATGGCAATTTCAGCATTTTTAAGTTCGTGGAGAGAGAGTAACGAGTTTTGTAATTTCTTGCCTCGCAGGAAATCTTTAAATCGTTGCATCCATGCAACTTTTCGTCTCAGTTTATTACCAGTCTGATGAGGACGACAGTAGAATCTCGGTTGGAGAGAGCTGCGATGTTGGCCTCGTGGACAATGCCGTTGCTGATTTTTTAACTTCTTGATCATCTTCTGGAATTTTGTGGTTGTAATTTTCAACCGGAAGAACCAGCGGGTACGTATTGATGAAGTCAGGCCCTCTGAACCACAACGATGAACAGGACAAAGATTTTACCGTAACCCCACGACTTATTACATCACCAGGATTCCTTTTGGAAGGTACGTAATGCCAGTTGTCAATGTTGGAGTAATTTCTTATGTAAGCTACTCTGTTACTGACGAATCTCTGAAATTGTTTCTTCTCATTTTTGATGTATCTTAGAACTGTTTGGCTATCCGTGTGGTAATAATGATCATCAATTTTAAGGCTCACTTCGTTTTTTATTTTTTCAGATATTTCGACCGCGAGTTTCGCACTGTTGAGTTCAATACGAGGGATGGTTTTCAGCGTAGACCGGCTCAGAGGAGTTAAGCGGGACTTAGAAAATACTAAGCAAGACTTAACAGTGTTAGTCTGGTCTGTGAAGCTCAAATAAATTACGGCACCATATGAAGTCTCGCTACCATCAGCAAAGGTATGCATTGCGACTGACTTAGCTTCACATTTATTCATACAGCGGTCTGTTTGTAAGTTGTTTAACTGCACGATATCTGAACACCAACTTTTCCATTGGCGAGTCAGATTTTCAGGTAGATTGTCATCCCAATCTATTTTTAAGCGGCACGATTCTTGAAATATTTTTTTCGCAGTAATGAAACAAGGAGACACCAAGCCTATGGGGTCGTAAATCGTTGCTAAAAAAGCAAGCACCGACCTCTTTGAAATTTTCCTTTCGTGGAATGGTTTCACAGTGAAGCTCAACTTATCTTCGCTTGTATTCCAGTTCAGGCCCAAAGTTTTTTCTGCCGGTGTAGAATCAACTTTCAAATTTATTTTCTTCAAATTTACCGACAGTTCCTCCGATGACAAATTCTGTAGCAAATGCTTAGAATTGCTATGGAATGCAGTCACGTTAAATTTTGCGGAATAAATCGTATCTTTAATTTCATTGATTAATGCAAGTGCTTTTTCTTCGTCTCTTACAGATACTAACAGGTCGTCGACATAAAAGCTCTTGTCAACAGCGTTCGCACATTCTTCACTGCACAGCGGATTGTCGACTGCAGTTTGCTTTAGTGCATAGTTAGCAATGCTAGGCGAGCTCGTTGCACCGAATACATGCACGGTAAGTCTATACTCGAGAAGCTTAGTTCTGTCTTTTATGTCGTACCAGAAGAATCTCAGGTAGTCTCTATCTACTTTGCGCACCTTTACTTGATAAAACATTTGTTCTATATCGGCAGCAAATGCCACCTTTTCCTGTCTGAATCTTAAGAGAACTCCAACTAGATCATTTGCAAGGTCGGGCCCTTTCATTAATACATCATTAAGGGAGACATTATGGTATGGTAGAGAGCAGTTGTAAACTACTCTGAGCTTCCTCTTTTGCTTATGGATAACGCCATGACGAGTCAAGTACCATTTTTTGCCAGACTGAGTTTTCAGCTCTTCCTGCGGAACAACTTCTATGTAATTTTTAAGCAACATGTCTTCCATGAACTTTTCATATTGTTGACCGAATGAAACGTTCGACTGTAGCTTTCCTTTTAGGAAACGAAATCTGTTCAATGCTTGAGCTCTGTTGTCAGGCAGAGACATATCCTCTGTTTTGAATGGTAGGCAGAATTCGTAGTTGCCAGTTTTCAACTTTTTCTTGCTAGAACCTACTTTCTGTAACCAATGTTCTTCTTCAGGCGACATCACTGTTTCAAGTGAAGTATCTTCATAATCTTTGTTGAAATAGTTTTCAATCTGTTCGTGCAAGTAAGGTTCCCGTTTTACAGTTATCTTGTTACTAATAGATTTCACCTTCTCTCGATGAACAGGACCGTTAAGAGCCCAGCCAAGAGTGTGTAACGAAGCGTATGGTTCATCGGGTTCCCGGTCGACGATTTGTAGAGGCTTCAAGACTGACGGTACGTTCACACCGAGAAGTAGACAAATTGGTTGCGAGGTGAAATTGAACGGGACATCCTTCAGGTACTCATATTCTTCAATGTCGTCGTTGGAGGGTAGGTCTGCAGTTGAGAATGACCATTGAGCTTCGCTTCTTGTGTATACGACTGGTATGACAATGCTGTTATTTCCGTCAACATCACTTATTATTAGATTGTTCATCACTTTAGTTTTAGTTGTCATTTTAGCATTTTCTATGGTGGCTAATGTCACTTTGGTTTCAGTGGTTTTAATGCCAAGCTTGTCAATTGTCTCTTCTGTTACCCAGCAGTCAGACGAGCAGTTATCAATAGCAACGTTAATTAGAAGCTCTGCATTACCACTGAGTATTTTTATTCGAGCAGGAATCACAGGGTGAAAAATCTTGCGTTCGTTGATACCAGCCCCAGCTGAAGTACCGGAGCGGATGGAGCAGGCTTTTGAGTCGTTCATTTCAACAGATAAGTCCTGAGTTTGATAGTTAGAACTCCTTTCTTTATTATTCATGTGTAAAACAGTCGGGTGTCTTCCTTTACAATGTTCGCACTGTAATCTATTTCTGCAGTTTTTCGATAAGTGATTTCTCTTCAGACATCCGAAGCAAAGGCCCGTACTTCTTACACACGTTGATTTTTCTTCTGCAGACAATTTTTCGAAAATGAGACAAGAATTCAGGGTATGATTAGTTCGGTGGCAATATTCACATATGGATAAGGTGTCACTTTTTCCACATTCATTACATGTAAAGTTGAATTTCACCTCAGGTTGCTCACCGTCGCCAGTTTTAGATGTTAAAACTTTATTCGCGTTACTAACCTCACATTTTCTTCCAACCGGCTGTGCGTCGTCGAGTTGGCCGTAGAGGGGCTGTTTCATCACAGCTACTTCTTCGCGTATGAAGTCGACCACAACTTTGAACGTTACCATATTAAAATTCTTCTGTACTTCATATGCCTTGCGTCTCCATCGTTCACGTAATTTGTACGGGAGCTTCGATACAATGTTTTTTATTTCTTGAGGCGTTTGCAATTGATTCGCCCAGGTCATGTTTTCTAAGTAATGTTGACAATTTAACAAAAATAGAGAATACTCTTCGAGATCGTTTACATTTTCGGACTTGATTGAAGGCCAACTGCTCAACTTGTCAATATATGCTGAAGAAACTTTGAATTCGTTTTCATACTCTTCCTTCAATATTTCTTTAGCTTTCCGAAATGATGTAGCAGGGTCGTAGTGGCAGCAGCTTTTAACCAATTTCTGTGCTTTTCCGCTTGTATATTGTTCAAGATATGCAATTTTATCAGCGTCGTCATCGCATTTCGTTTCGATTCCGCGTTCGAAATTAGTTATAATGGGCTTATAATCAGAGATTTCTTCTCCAGAGAACGTTTTTATTTCTTTTTGGTAGTAGTGTTCGTTCTTGTGAGCGGGCAATTGCTAAAGATATGTCGTTTTGCCGACGTAGAATTGCGGCAAGATCAGAGTCCCGATTTCGTTCCTGGTCGATTTGTCTGGAGATGACTTGTCGATCATCTTCAAATGCCTCGTTATTGTGATCAGGTGGCTCCACCGATGCATCGTCGACTTCTAGCTTTGATAACTCATTTTCCAGGATCGTCAATTCATGCTCTTCTTTTTCCTGTATAATTTCGTTTTGTCTTTGTTTCAGTTTCATCAGTTCTTCTTCTTGTTTCAGTTCTTCAAACTTTCTTCTCTTCAGTTCAAGTTCTTCCTTTTGTACTACCCTCAATTTCTTGGTGGCTTCTCTACTAGCGCCAACCTTAGCTTTCATTTGTGCTAGTTGTATCCTGACCGAAGTCGCAGAGCTTTCAGATCTACGCGATGTGCTACTTGCAGCTGCAGGATGTTGTTGGGTAGGGTATAGTAAATTTTCGACTTTGGTTCTGAATTTTGTAATGTTTTAATTGTGAGACTCAAGCCAGATTAGAGAGTCTTCATTCACACAAGCAGAGTATAAATTCTCGATCCTGGTTAGGTACTCGGTATAAAGAGACTTAATGATGTTCAGATGCTCTGCTGGACTCGACAGCAGGAATTCGATTTCATTACGTTTTTTCGTGACTGAGGCCAGTTTACCATAGGGCAGGCTACTGGAAAAAGCAATTGGGTTCTCACCAGCAGTGTCATTGAAGATTTCGAAGCGTCGAGTTCAGCCATGCCGACGCCAGTCGCACCGATTGCTTCGTCTTGCGATGGATTAGCTTTCGGCGGTGTTCGTAACATTCTTGGAACTTTCACGGCGCACCACGCTACTGCTCACTCTTATTCGAAACTTTATAATTGCCGTAGCAATTATGAATAGAAACGTTCTTGGAATTTATTCGACACGCGTTTACATTTTTCACTTTATTTAACAAACGGTTTCGAATAGTGAATATAGTATAAAGAGCTGAAACAAACAAATGAACAGATATTAAATTTACAAAGCAAAAACAAATCCAAACATAAAGTGTATAGCACGAACAAGGTTTCAATGAACAGACATGAAAACTATGCAGAACATGGTAGAATATTTATCCCATCTCCACCCCGTCCGGAAACAGATTGAACTCTGCCAGACCCAGAGTGCCAACCGAAGCCAAATTCGCCGTTAGAAATTACGGAAAAAAAACAAAAGCGGACAGCACTTACCGGCCTTAATTGAAAAACATTTATGGATACCATAACGGCCCATGTCTATGCTTGTACGAAAGACTGAGAGGAAAATATAGAAATACATCCCATGGCCAGTTTATTTAAGTTCTATAATTTTTATTAATGAATATAATAAAAGAAATATAAAGATGAACTCAGTGGGGTGAAACACATAGTCTCCACGAACATTGATAAATGAGCTTTGACTTTCGTGACATCATGGTATGATATTGAGAGTGTTTTTAAATAATTTATATTCAGAGCTAAAAGGTCGACATGGCAGGAATTAAAAAACATTTTTCGTGCAAACATAACAATATAGAACAAAACTAACTGCCTCGAAGAACATGCTCTGAACAATAATACAAGGATGTGACGTCTTAGGAAACGTGACAAATTGTTAATAAAAAATATGGAATTTGTAGTACAAATGTAAATCGCTAGATAAACAATTTTTCAGTAACTGCTGTGCGTATATACAGGGTGTTCCAGAAAAAGAAGTAGAAAATAGCACACCGAGTAGATATGGCCTAATAAACACTATTTCTGCAATGAAATTTTTCGAATTTTTTTTTGAGACATTAGCTGTATATTGTTTTAAAGGATGAAATTTAATGACGCAAAATTCATTTTAAATTTGCGTTAAAAACACTTATGTTCCATGAGAGTTTCCAGTAATAAAATTTAGTTAGGTACATTTTACGGAATTTTCTTCAATTTCAATAAAAATAGGAGAGCAAAAATCACTGATAAATATTTTATTATACTGAAAACGTTTCGGGCTAATACCCATCATCTGTTCGTTAAAAGAATCTGACATATATCACTGAAATAGAAATGAACGTAAATGTACAAACAGATATAAACACGGGAACAAAAGTAAAATAAATAAAAAAGTAAATATGCAGTAAATAACACGAAACACAACTAAGAACCTATGATGCTAAGAGGGTATGAACTCAACTGGTCGTTAAGTGAAAGCTTGTATTTAAAATGAAAAACGATTCTCAAATTCGAAGATTTAAGACACTTGACGCTACACGTACTACTTTAAAATGACTAAAGTGAAGAGTTACATTGCAAGTTCCAGCATGATCGCGAACAGCGGAGTGAGATAGATGGGTCAATCGAACACCAGTACGATAACTAACTCCAACATGCTCGGCCACTCTAGCTCCGAGAGTACGTGTGGTCATGCCAAAGAACTCAGATGCACATCGTGCACAACTGTTTGAATACATTAGTGAGGCTTGAATGGTAGTAGGAAGTTTGTCTTTATAATTGAAAAAAGAAGCAATTGTAAATTTATTTCTTAATATGACTTGAAATTTTATACCCGTAAAATGTCTAGAAAGGAGGGCAAGTAATTCAGTTTTGTGTTTTTCAGAATACGATCCAAAATATGGTAAACGCAAATAAATTGGTTGAGAAATTGGTTCTTGAATGATCGAATTTGGTTCAACATTAGCATTTTGAAAGGTGCTCGCTAAAAATTTTCCAATTTGGTGTTCAATAAATGAAGACCTACAACCATTTTGGGGAAGAAATTCTATGAAAAAAGAGAATTCTAAATGAAGGACGCTAAAATTAGAACAATTTTTGTAAGCGCGAGCAAGCAAAGTTCTAATGCAATTCAGTTGAAAATGGAAAGTGAAATAACTATGAAAACTCATTCCTAGGCCAGAAAAAGAACATCGATATAGCGTCAAACTACAGACCAATCAGTCTCCTACCTTTGATGTCCAAAATATTAGAAAAGGTAATAACAAACCAGCTCTCATCTTACCTAGACGAGTCACATCTACTTCACCGCAATCAATATGCTTGCAGAAGAAACACCAGTTCTCAAGACGCCCTGCTTAACATAACAAAAAAAATGTACAATGATATGGACTAAAAAAATTAACTCTTCTACTATTGCTTGATCTCTCCAAAGCTTTCAACAGTGTTGAGCATAAAAACTTTCACAAAAAACTTCAAACCTCAGAATAGACACTCAGTGGTTTGAGAGCTACCTACTAAACCGCTCTCATGCAGCAGTGTGCTTGAATAACAAAGTGCCACCATTCATACCAAATTATTTTGGCGTTCCCCAAGGTTCAATCCTCGGCCCGCTCCTATTTTCAATTTTCATCAATGATTTCCCCACTATGCCGGCAAACAAAAAAATTTCAATGGATGCTGATGACGTACAAATCGCCATGACAAGTTCAACAGCGGAAATAAAGGAAACACAAGCCAACTCTGAAAACCTTCTAAGAAATCTGAAATTTTGGAATGACCAAAATGGCCTCAAACTTAACGCAAGTAAAACGCAATGCATTATTTTTAGATCACAGAATGCGACCAGAAATTTACCACCATTTACGCTAACATTTGGAGACGATAAAATTGAACCAGTAGATAAGGTAAAAAATCTTGGTGTTTGGTTCGACAAAAACAAGACTTTCTACTTGTACGTAGAAACAATGTGCAACAAAATAAACGGAACTTTGATGTTCTTTCATCGAATTAAGATCACACGTTACGAAAATTCCAGGTTATTAGTGATTCAGTTTTTAGTTTTATCGCGTCTGGACAACTGCAGTCTAGTGTGGTGAGATTTACCTCAATATCGTCAAAGAGAGTTGCAAAAATGTATTAACTTCGCAGCCAAAGGGGTATGCAAAGGAAATTTCAAGAAACACGATCGTGCCACCCCTCTTTTAAGAAAACTCGACTGGACCCCAATACCGAACAGATTCATGATCCAAAAAGCTCGACGAGTGTTCGCATCTCCGTGCCTCCCTCAGAGTTATATAGTAGTTGTAAAAAATTTTCCATCCATATCCCAAACGAAAAACCAAATCAGAGGAATGATGTCTTGGTCAGTTACCATTCTAATGTGGGACAAAAAGCTCTCTTAGTTTCTGGAGCTCTTTTGGGGAATGAGCTTCCCCAGCATATCAAAAACTCTAAAACTGTAAAAGAATTTAGAGTAAATGTGTCATGTCATTTTGCATCTTTGTCATAGGGCCTGCAGCATTTCTATGTAAATTTCCCACTTACATGGAAGTTTGATTTTCCTGAAATTTCTGCTAGAAAATTAGTAATTATTTTTTTTTACGTTCGCTAAGTCGTTCTAATATTGATCTAAATTATTTCTGTCGACTAAAATGAGCAGCACAACCGTCAGATCAATGCAGCGGAATGAAGGTAGTTTTTTCTAAACTATTAGTAGTATTCTCTCATACTTTCACATTTTTATTTTTTATTTTTATTTTCTTTAGTTACATTTAACATCCGAACGATAAACAAACTCTGAAATACATTTATGTGTGTACATCAGTAGACAGGTTTCTAGATATGAGGGTTGTGCTATGTTTTTAAAAAATTAGTTTTGGCTAACGTTGGCTCACTATTTCGAAATCATTCACGAAAGTGTTTCAATCGATTATCGGCTTAAC
>JACJUY010013113.1:0-12294 GCA_014220935.1 Platorchestia sp. MABIK | reverse complement strand
CATTTTGAATCAATATCATAGCCGACCGCAATCGTAAAAAGTGAGATTGTCAAACCTATCACATATGAAGACACTTTTAATGTAGCTTGCCTATTCGAGCCATGAAGAGCGCCGCATTCTTTTTAGAAAATATCTCTTAAAGCTTTGCAATTGATATCTCAGTAAATTTTACATGCTCACCGGCCATAAGACGTATGTACATCATCTTATCAATTATATCCTTCAGTTCTACGCAAGACGGGGTTTTTCAATAATGTTGCGTGTTTTTGTGTTCTTTGCAACGCAGTTTACCTGCTATACCTCCTCTTTGGCATGCATTGTACCTGCAATACCTCCTCTTTGAAACATTTTACCTGCTATACCTCCTCTTTGCAACCCATTCCACCTGCTATACCTCCTCTTTACAACCAATTCTACCTGCTATACCTCCTCTTTACAACCCATTCCACCTGCTATACCTCCTCTTTACAACCCATTCTACCTGCTATACCTCCTCTTTGCCCCGCCTTTTACCTGCTAATCCACCGCTCCTAAACTGCTAATCCCCTCGGGTCGCAGCCAACCAAAGCAGCTGCTGCTTATTATTTGACCAGCCGCAGAGGTCGGCCTGGTCAGGCCCCTGACGACAGCTAAATCTTCCTCGCGCAAGCCCTAACTAGAAACTTTGGCCTTCGAAACAGCGATAACCTTTTGATGGTGAATTAAAGAGCTTTGTGTTCCTAATTATTCATTATTATCCTGTGAGAGGCGAGGGCTTAAACGTCACGTTTTAGACAATGAACACCGTGGTTTGATTTCTGACAGGCTCTCCTATTGTTATCGGAGAATCGTCAGTTTTCAAATTCTGTAAGCACAGTAAACAGTGACGACGCTCATTAAAGGTTAGAAGAAGAACTCTTCTACTTACTGAGCTTGCAATTCTTTCAATCACACCATCTTCCTAAGTTAAGAAGTAGATAAATGATTCATTAAACTCGACTGCAATGATGGGGATATCAACGTTGATGATTCTGTTTTTGATCGTTAGTGGCAGAGATGTGCAACCCAAAATAAGGATGTAAATGAGAATTATTTGCTAAGAGTGCCATGCAGCGAACAATACCGAGTAACGATGTAGTGTGTTATCTGTCCATGGAAAATGTTTCATTTTATTTCCTCACCGTTACACAATCGATCAAAATGAAATTTGACTCTACTCTATTTTAGCGAGAATTGAAAGTTCTGCAGGAAGAAAGGCTGATGAGGGATCACTGAAACACAACAAGATTAATGAAGACTCTGTCATAATTAATCGTTCTGCCTTGAAAACTGAAGTCAAAAGGATTACGACCCAAGCGCTCCTATTCAGCACAACTTTTCATCCTTTCCTTTGGCAATTAAAAATCCGTAATTTCAACAATATCGGATATATAACATGCCCTGCTTACTTTAATTTTCTCTGCCAGTCGTGTATGCGACGTTCCTTACTCGCTATTCACGTGTTCTTACCAGCTCCCGTGCGAATGACACACTTAGAGCAGATGTTCTATGTTTGAACAACCGCACAGGTCGGCTTGGTTGGGCTCTTTGCCTCGAGCAGCCGGCAAGTGCGCGTTACCACGTGAGGTTTTAGAAGTTAATTTCTGACTCAGCCTCTTCTATAATTTTGTATGAAGAATTTCACAACTCTGATTTTTATCACATGCATGGAAATGTACTCGTATTATACAAATCGTTGTTGTCTCGCAATGAGGAAGAATGACAGCAAAAATCTTCGGTTTTGCACTCCCTACTTCGTGAAAACGATTAAGTTTGGGAAATGATAGTGTACAGTGTGTCCTTCATGCAGGTTAAAAACTTTAGTGAATGAATGTACGGTACCTAATATAAATCTGCCCTTTAATCGATGTTATTTTCGTCTGATGATGGGAAAAACCGAATGCTGTTTTATGTACCAACTCTCATGCGAGTTTTTCTTAACTTTACAATCCAGTACTACTATAATTTTATAGAAATTAGGGTGCTTAAGGTTGCGATGAGTTCCCTTCGGAAAAAATACAATATGATTTAAAGCAATAATGTATAAATTCGTACATACAATAGAAAAATTCATTCACTGTGGAATGAATATATATCTCAAGTTAGGGAGTTATCTCTGCTCTAAGATGAGAGTTGATGTTACTGGAGAGAGTTTGAGAAACGGGTGATTTCTGGCATATTGAATTAGAAACCCGTTGCCACTCAAAGTTCCACCCAAAGCAACGACTTAGGATAACGACAAAGAAACGACGAAATGCGAACGTCTCCGACAAGCACTTTTTGTACCACGAATTTGCAAGAAGAAAATGCATTCTCCAAAAAAGTAATTCGGTATCACTGCATTCGTGTATAAAATGACCAAGAAATTGACTTCAAAAGTGATCTATCGTGACCGTCATTTCTCTTCCACGGGAAGGATGTTGAGAGATTTTGCATCAACTGTTTTAGGTACGTTTTGGCTCCTATTTTCAATCACTGACTTCATATTGGACGGCGACGAAGTCAGTGTAGGGGTTTACTTCAGAATCCATGCCATTTGAGCAGCCTGGCTTCGTACCCATCGTGAAGGGTTAAAGAATCAGTGCAATGATAAAATAAAATAAAATAGAGCATATCATTTTCAGTTTTAAGTTTGCATTGCGGGAAGCAGACTTGAGACAGCATTTCCGGCCTTCTCAAGACGTTAGACTAATCTCTCTTGAGGTTGCCTATCAGGAGAAGAGAGTTTGTTTGCAAATGGGAGGCTATCAGGATGTAAAACGAACAACAGCAAAAAGCGAGATTGACAGAAAGTAAGTAGTCAGCATATCAGCAAGCAGTAAGCTTCGGAAGATTCGGCGAACAATTCAGTACGTTGAATTAAAATGCGATGCCTTCGTGTAGGCCCAACAATGTCATTCATGTGCCAAATCTCAGTTGAACGTACAACAAGCGCTCATTTCGAACATATTTCATAAACAGAAAATTGGTTGCTTCTATTTTTGCATAATATGCTAAATGTATAGTCTCAGTGAAGTCTGAAGTTTTTTATAAAACTTTTTGATAGTATGAATGAAATTGGTTCAATTTTTATTCAACCAATACTGCGATCCATAATATTCTTAAAACTTGGTCATCGTCTCATGAAAAGTACATGAAAGTCCTTTATCTGATATGTAGACTACTGGATATGATGAAAGACATGAAATTCAGGTTTACTGCATTCGAATTATGATATAAACGAACATTTTTGATTTAAAATTAACTTTTGTTTTTTACAACCAGCTGTAAACCCTTTTTCTGCTTGTTTCACGGTACACATAGCAGAAGTGCGACATTGGAGGTGTAAAGCAAAGGTGAAAACACAGTTATTAAAGAATAGAAAACAAAAATAAGCAAAATGCTGAATATAATTCATTTTGCAATTTACAAATACAATCCAAAATGAACATCAGGTAAGACGGTGAAAAAGAAGGTTTAGTGACTTAGACCTTTTAATTTTCGACGTTGTGTTTGATTTCGAGTTACGATTCACAATCAGCGGCCGAGTGTGATCAGTGCGGCGGAGTTGTTTCAAGAAGATAAGAGACCATGCCCAGCAAACATCGCTTCAGCCAATGAGAGGGGCTGTTCGGATGTGAAAACCACCTATATAAGGCCACAGACTTTCAACGACATCATCAGTTTTTTACTGTACCATCAAGATGCGTTCATTGGTGAGGAACCTATTTTTTTCTACTCGCGTTTGATTTATTGATGTACATTTAATAGTGCTTTCTTAATACATTTCTTGAAAATTTGGATGTTCATCTGCAAATAGCAAATATTTAGTTACAAATGTTTAATTTGAATTGAATACGCATTATCTAAATTTTAATTCTTGCCTCATTTCCAGATTGCTGTTTTGCTTCTGACTGTGGGAGTTGCTGTGGCTTTGCCCAGCCCCAACCCAGACCCTCTGTTAGGAGACCTTCTGGGAGGAGTTCTGGGAGGAGTTCTAGGAGGAGGACAAGGAGGAGGTCTACTCGGAGGACTTCTAGGAGGAGGACAAGGAGGTGGTGGTCTACTCGGAGGAGTTCTGGGACAGAATGGCCTGGTCGGAGGTTTGTTGAACGGCCTTCTCGGGCCTCAAGGTGCTGTGCCCAGTCTGTTGAACGGTCTCCTCGGAGGAGGTGGACTTCTTAGTGGTCTGCTAGGAGGAGGAGGAGGTGGACTTCTTGGTGGCCTGCTAGGGGGAGAAGGCGGACTCCTCGGTGGTCTTCTAGGTCCAAGCGGACTTCTCGGTGGTCTTCTAGGGGGAGAAGGCGGACTTCTCGGTGGTCTTCTTGGAGGAGGAGGGTCAGGAGGAAGAAATCCTCTCAGCATTGTCACTGGTATCGTGAACTGCTTGATTTCTAGCCTAGGCTTGGAAGATCTTATTAACATCGCATTCGCCCTCTCCATCAACGCTGGAATCTCTATCGACTTCGACGCTATTATAGATACCATAGTAGAGATCCGGGACTCAGTAGAGGGCACAACTACACCGGCACCTACAACTTGGTCCAAATGAGAGCGGGTAGTCCCAATGTTGAACGGCAGACGCTGAAACCTTAAAATTTTAACCATGAAGAATTTGCAGTGATTTTATTCAAAAATTATATTGGCCGTCTTATGGCAAGATGGCGCTAAATTGTATTCATTTCTAAATAATTTGAAGTTTAATTTGATCTACCATCATAAATTTCATTCCGTAGCAACATTTCTTTTGAAACTCAATTCGAATAAAATTCTTGGTATGAATAGCTAATGCTGTCATTCATTCCTTACAGCTTCCATGAACCCATCATAGACGTAGCGTTGAAAATCCAAATAAAATGCCAATGTAAACAATGATGCAGTATTTGGCCAAGGAAGATAAAATGTTAAAGCTTCGTAAAATTATACATGAGATCAATTTTCGTGAACGATACACGCAACATGTTGGTCGCGACATGGGCCGCTGGTGTACGCTGAGGGAATTTTTATAATGCAGCCGACCGACTAGTAGTCAGAAACTCAATTTTCATAAATACTTCATTTAAGGTAGTTAAAGGACCTATCCGGTTATATTTTCAAAACTTTTTGCTACAATTGATTAAATTTAATTTGAATGCTGAACTTCAGTTTAACCCATCGCTTCCAATGTGTTAATGCAACGAAGTACGAGTCCTGTGCAGAGGGATACTCGAGAAGAAAAGATTTCGCAATGGTATATCGTTAATACCAATAGTACATTGGTAATTAAATTTACGTTATGAGGATTTGAAAAAAAAATTTAAAATAACCCCACCACAATTCCACCCACAGGAAAATATAAGATACCCATTTTTCTCAATCAGTGGAGGCTCTATTCGAAGAAACTTCGTTTGAACCGTGAATGACACGAAGCTGTGAATCAAACGTAAGATAAAATTCAAAACCTTCGATGAACGAGCCGAATTAAAATTGGGTAGAGGAGTAATATTGAAAAAATAGTCTATCAAGAATTGAAAATCGTCATGGAGCCTAAACTTCTGTAAACCAGCGTCGCTGATGATTTAAAAATGTCAACATTGCAAGTTAAGGAGTTTTAGTTTTATTAACTACTCTGGAAATAAAACGGAAGTTTAGTGACTGCAGGATACTCGGTATTGTTTAGATGAAAATTTACATTTGATTCAAAGTTTCAGAGAGTTATTCAAAATACGCACATCACACAGAGAAATGGAGTTTTTTTCTTTGTGAGAAGAGAAACGTTCATCTCTCTGTTCTTCGAACATGAACAATAACAGTGCTTGTTTTATGTTTGACTGATACCTGCCACATGTTAATCGAGATCCATCTCTGGGTCGACACGCAGACATCGCATGTCAGCATAACAAGACGACTTGCTCGCTGCGGTACACAAGAACGCCACTAATGTTGTGCTGACTACTTCCTGGCAAACCCACTGTTTGCTGTCAGGTGATTTACCTACTGGTAGACTCCTCACGTTTTAACACACCAGCTCATTAAGGAGAATTTGCTTTGCGCCTGTAGATATCTGGAAAAGTTCTCTGACATCTGCTCCTCATGATAACAACTGAAGGTGGAAACTCTTTCCGTTTAACGTAACTCGTCAATGAGAAAGAGTCGACGATGTGGACATTCAAGTTTCTATCTTTAACGAGAACTTTACAGCAGCCCTCGATGAATGCGCACCNTGAAGTTCCAAGCCCGAACGAAATGAGAACACATGAAATGGGGAGCTGAAAAAATATTTCTAGAAACCCGTTAGAGGCGAATGAATTTTGTTATGGAAACTAGATGTCATTAGGAGCATGAGTCAATGAGCAGCAAAACTCCCTGCAAAGGGAAAGGGCAAAACAATTCACCAAATTACGATTGTACAGCTTGATGTAACATCGTCTGTCTTTCTTCATGTTTTGAAAAATTACGAAAAGTTCTTATGTGGCAAATTGTGCAGAAATCAATGGTGATTATGAAGCGAACAATATTGTCCATCTGTTTCATTTCCTTGCTTTTATTCTGTCTTTTCCTCACATATAAATGAAATCGATACATAGCTCTAAATTAATCCATGTAAGTTATGATTGCGTTGAGATATTCTTCGGAAATCTCATTGAAAAGTTCGAAGGTTAACCGAGTATTGTCATTTTCTGGAAGGGACCTAACTATACCCACAGTGGTATTATTTTTTTGTCGCCTAAAATAGTTTTGGAAGATTGGGATTAAAGGAAGGAAAGACGTCATTTTTCACGCACACAAGGTAGAGTGGCGCATGAAACATTCCATTATTACGACAAGGTGGGAGTCGCACTTCAAATCCTGGTTTCAAAATATTTCCGAACACAAAATGTATCAGATATTCACTATGAAGCGCACAAAGAAACAATTTAAAGGAGAGATTTTCTCAGTATGGACGTCATCATGTTAGTATTTTTACATCGTTATCTGAATAAACTAACAAATGTGATGTTTTGCTTGAGGCTTTCAAACGAATCTTGATTTGAGTCCGAACTACTAAGCTTTCTTCTCTCGCTCTGTGCTCGGTGCTCACTACCGGCACTCTGTCACCAGCATTCTTTAGTGGCCATAGTTATACAAGGCGGCTCCCTTGTGTTGACGGCCTCTGAAATCCTACTCGATGTATTTGTTAATTTAGGGTGTTTTGTACATCATAAGTATGACCCGTGTTTCATGAACTTTCCTCGAATGTTTTAAACTGAACCTGGGCTAAATGACAGTGATTCTAAGTGTGCTGGTCTCTCCTATAGTAACTCTGCGATTAAAGAACCGTCCCATACAATTGTAATCGCAGTTTTTTGAGTTCTCGTGAAGGATCTATTCCTATTTACGAGCCCTTTGAGAAATCTTATGTCACTAGTTGACGAGTAAGCTTGGTAATAAGCTATGCTATTTGTTTTCCCTGATCTTTTTCTTAACGACTGATCATTCATAACATTTATGCGTTGGAAGAAATTATGAGTTTTGAGGCATCTTAGGTACCGTATATGTAGTAGTTCTTACCCTAATTCTTAATTAAAATTACTTTATTGCGGTAGATGCTGCAAACTGATGATGCAGTTGGATTTGGTGCCTCCATACATAGTCATATAGCCAGATGCTGTCGTGAGATGTTTTCACGTGTGATGTAAATGTGAAAAAAATTCAAATTCAGAAACAAATATTTCTACGCTAAATTTTATCACGCAGTTAATAACGTCGTTTTTGAAAAGTTTGAAAAAATGTTTATATGAATATACAAATAATCAACTAAACTATTTGATTAAATGTTTCGTAATTTCATACATTCTCCATACGNTACAATAACACAAAAAATAAATTTCAAATGCTACTTGCATTGGCACAAAAAAGTTCACTGGATTCAAGCCCTTTGAGAATTCTTATGTTACTAGTTGACGAGTCAGCTTGGTAATAAGCTATGCTATTTGTTTTCCCTGATCTTTTTCGTAACGACTGATCATTCATAACATTTATGCGTTGGAAGAAATTATGAGTTTTGAGGCATCTTAGGTACCGTATATGTAGTAGTTCTTACCCTAATTCTTAATTAAAATTACTTTAATGCGGTAGATGCTGCAAACTGATGATGCAGTTGGATTTGGTGCCTCCATACATAGTCATATAGCCAGATGCTGTCGTTAGATATTTCCACGTGAGATGTAAATGTGAAAAAAATTCAAATTCAGAAACAAATATTTCTACGCAAAATTTTATCACGCAGTTAATAACGTCGTATTTGAAAAGTTTGAAAAAATGTTTATTTGAATATACAAATAATCAACTAAACTATTTGATTAAATGTTTCGTAATTTCATACATTCTCCATACGGAGCGAAGAATGACCAACGCTCATTCCGTAAATGAGAACGAGTTATTTTAAGTCCGCCGCAGTCGTTTCATAGCTGGTGCGTTGAACGCAGTATTCGAATAATTTTATCTTAAAATGACGCCCGCAGTTCTCCTCAAAAGACCTCATTAGCCCACCGTTTGCCGGGTGGTTGACGAGTTTTAAACAACTCTGCGATGCTGCAGCAAACACTTTGCTGCTCCCCACAACTGATGATGGGATCCCAAAAGCCAAGTAGGAGACGGTCGCCTCAAGAACACGCCATTCTGCGCTGAGGACATCATGTGCGTTCCTTGCCAGTCCGAACTGCTAAGCTTTCTTCTCTCGCTCTGTGCTCGGTGTTCGTTGGAAAGATGGAAACATGGCCTTAGAAACAAAAATCAACAGAAAAAACGCTCCATTAGGATGGTGCTCTTGCCTCAGTTTAGTGAGTTTTATTTGTTGGCCTAGATAGACAAGACTCCAAGAAAATATTTATATTGAACGAGGAGGTGCGATTGACGTCATAGCGCACACCTCAGAGGGTCAGAGCAAAGCCTCATGTTTAACTCGAGGCCCCACCGCCCCACGCAGCATGTGACTCAGACCTAAGGCCACTTGTGCTGGGCGGCTGAAGCAACCTGGATGCGGGCGTGAGCTGTGGGCTGCAAGTTGGGGCCTCTGTTGGAAGTGATGAAAATGCGCAGTTGGGATGAAATATTAGGCGAATCATTTCGTATTAGGACGTATAAATAGAATATTTTCAGCAACCTCAGGAATAGTATCAAATCATTTGAAAAAGAATACAGATAATTTACCTGTCAATAGGCCAGTAAGCTGCAATTAATCTGTGAGAGAGCATGAAAATTAAAAAATGAGACCTGCAGACAGCACAGAAAACTCTAAGCACACTTAAGATGTAGAAATGTCGTGTCTAATTTAAAAAAATTGCACTACAAAATTTTTCACTTGATGGCACAAAGCTGAATAATATTCACTTAGCAACTCTACTCAGAGTTCCAGTCATTTAATCAGTCCATTGGCTTATACTCCATGACAAACATGAACTGCTGTTGTTCATGTCATCCATTCCTGAGATAAGGTTTGTAGAATAAAAGGTAAACCAACGTGGCTAAGAATATCATGATAAAAAACAAGCGTTTCGGATTATGAAAAATCCACCTTCAGTGTTCTGAAATACAAGAAATCGAAATATTAAAAACATTGTAACTATAAATCTTCTGAATAAACCGGATGTTAGACAATGAAATTCAAAAGACATGATAAAACGAAAACTATTCAAAATATTAGCATACAATGGTAAGTTTCACCGCCGTATCACAATCATTTGTTGACGGGCGGTTTTTTAAATGTATATCGACTCTAAAATGCGGTGATCGGATAAATTTGATGATGAATCAAAAATTTTAAAATTTGTGTTTTTCAAAATTTGATTTTTCTTCAAACAGTGTTCTCTTGTAGATGTGGTTTGGTCAGGTTACAGCTGGTGCGAAAGGAGACTCCACTGCACTCGGCCACGGTGTCGTTCATATTTCGAAAAATTTCTAGTGAAGTCTCATTATCATCCATACAAACTAGCTTGAGTGTGACGATGCATTTTTTGAAAGATCCATTTCCTCTTGAGCTTAAAGAGCATGATAGAGAGTGAGAAGAGAGAATTATTTAAGGTAAAGGATAGATATTTTAAATACATTTGGGAGATAAGTAAGTCCGACAGAGAAATAAGAACTGAAAATGACCGTTGTAGATGGGAGTTATTTAATGACTTTAGAAAGTAGGAGAAAAAAATTTGCGTTTGTTTAATTTAAAACATGAAGAGGTTGAAAACTGAATGGCATAGTGTTCCACGTGCCCCAACATAGAAACGTAAATAAAGCATCATGTGCACCAAAGAAATTTGATTTGTCTGATAATAATACAAACAAATATTTAGTGAAGTGAGGCTATGGTGCGGCAAATGCTGGAACGCTCGTCGTGATTCTGGTAGGTGAGGAGGCCTGGTCACCAGGCTGCACCTGCGGTCTATAACACGTGTACCCGAACGATTCGTAATAGAAGAACAGAATTGCCTTAACTACTTTTTTTGAAGTCCCTTTGAAGTAACAAACCTTTTGATTATCAAGTAGTCATTACTACATTTTCAGTAAAATCTGAACAGCCAGTAAGAAGACTGAATTGTTTCCAGCAAGAGAACCTCGTTTAATATTGTCAGAACAGAATATTTTTAATAGTTGACTTATAAAAACGTACTTTCGTTCAAGCTACTCACCTACTTAGGAAAGTTCATTAAATTCCGAGCACTTACTTTACAATTCATAGTTTTACAGTTGTTCAGATATATGTGAACTTTTTTCAATCACACACATATTTACCCATAGATATCAAGGAAAACATTTGTGTCTTGAAAATAATGGAAAATATATTCCTTGGAAAATAGAGGGCTCAAATGTACCTCAGATGAGAAGATGAATGACTTCAAGTGAAGGGCAAATTTCGGAGACTTCTCAGACTATTTAGAGATGACTTACACTCACTTGATAATAATGCATCACCTCTAATGCTGAGAAAAGCTGGCCCGCACTAATAATTCAAATGGTCGTTAGGTTTTGCAACATGAACTATATCGCCAAGTCACGAATATGAGTGAGTTCTCTGGCCGATCGCTCTCGAGAGCACCGTATTTCTGAGTTCGAACAATTTTTAGTTCTTTGACATCAATTGGATTATTATCTGTTACGTAATAAAAGACTATAAATCCTTTCTATTTTATGTTCGGTATTATTTACAGTGTTCAGCTAGGAATGAAAAAGTGCTCATTTTGTCCCAAATCATTATTTTTTTCGTTGCATACCTGTCGCAAGCTTCGATGGTGTCATCTGGAAACTTTGAAAAATTAAACATTGCAGCGCCAAGTGGGAGGTTGCTCATTGTGAATTGGGTTTATGTTTTCGGAAAATGTAGAGGATATTTAAAGGGAAACGTCAGGAAAATTTAGTTTCGATTGTTAAGAGTTGATAAGGTGAGTTCATAAGTGCCCAGAAATTGTAGCCTGCTGTGACTTAAGTAATCAAAATTTCTTTCTTGAAGAACTGAACAAAAACCTAAAAACCGTATTTAGATGTAGCGGACATTAAAAGTGTCTTTAAGAGTACAAAATTACAATGAAAGTTTATCAATAAGGTAGTTGCAAAATTGCCCATCCCAATGGTATGGTAACGAACTGTGATTGGTTTTTAGGACAAATTATAAAAGAATGTAAAGGTGAGGTGTAAGTGACAGAGTTTCTAACTCTAGTTTCAGCTCCGTGTATTGTTCGATACCCTTTGAATTTCAAGAAGATTTCAGTACTCCTTGTACCAGGGTATAGATAAGTAATATCAATCAATGTTCACGAGAATTAGTAATACGAAATAAAACATTTCATCAAAGTTTAACTTATTCATTCCATCAGCACAAAACTATTTAAGCTCGGAAAGATAGACAAAGGCCTTTTCTTAGTGCTTCAGCCCTCAAACTTTAGTGCAAAGCCTGAAATGAACGCAGCTAACAAGCATAAGAATATAATGCAGGGTTGGGTTTGAGCATTTTGAGATTTGCTAGAGACCAGATCCTAGGGACGGAACATTTAGATATATGGTATACCTGGCTGGTTCATGAAATCACAAACTCAAAGCTGCATCACAATAAAGAACACTCGCTGGGCAGGCACTGTTAGGAAATGAGAAGGTTAGCTAGACTTTATTTCCAATGAGCGATGATAGGATGCCTGAAATAAGTTTATCAAGCCGAAATTTATGAACACTATAGTACATAATGAAGCACATCTTTTGCCTGGCGATAACGCAAGTTTAAAAAAAGTTTAAAAGCGAAGAATAAAATTCTAAACATTTTTGGAACGAACGTTTCGGGATAAATCCCATCAT
>JACJUY010013111.1:0-20565 GCA_014220935.1 Platorchestia sp. MABIK | reverse complement strand
TCAATCTTTGATAACCTACACTGTCCCATTCATCAATCTTTGATAACCTACACTGTCCCATTCATCAATCTTTGATGACCTGCACTGTCTCATTCATCAATCTTTGATAACCTACACTGTCTCATTCATCAATCTTTGATAACCTACACTGTCTCATTCATCAATCTTAAATGACCTGTAGTATCATGAATGTAATTATCTTAAAAATATTTAGCAGATGTATCCATTCTGTTTGTGTCAAATTGTCAGGAATGACATCTGGAAAATCCCGTTCCAAAATTCTTAGTCTAATTTTCTTGCCGGAGCATGTCTGTTTTTCGCCGCACAAGCGATTTAATTACTTGGGCGGCGAAAAACATGCATGCAGGCAGCGAAAAATTTAGACTGGGTTATAGGGTTCAAGCAAACCTGGACATCGGCTAGTCGATTTTTAAAGTCGTTTTACAGCTAGAAAATCGTGTCAAAAGTGTAGAGTTGGGTTAGTTATACTCAATTTACTTGAAAAGAAACATTTCAGTATACGACATTTATGGAAGATTGCCAGATGTTGAACGATTTTAATCGCAAAATGCCATTTGAAAAGGAAATTTGAATTTTGAGCTAATATAAACCCAACTTGGCGACTGGACCTACCCTAAAAACAGCAGTAAGAAAAAAAGAAAGAAAGACAGACAGACAGAAAGAAAGAAAGAAAGAAAGAAAGAAAGAAAGAAAGAAAGAAAGAAAGAAAGAAAGAAAGAAAGAAAGAAAGAAAGAAAGAAAGAAAGAAAGAAAGAAAGAAAGAAAGAAATAAAGAAAACCGTCTTTTTCCAAAAAAGTTGACACATGAGAAACATGCAAGCATTTTGGCTTTTAAAAATTTATTATAATAAGACGTCCTTAGACAAACGTACCATACGAGGCGTACTAATAGACAACCTATGCGTGGTCTACTAATAGACAAACCAAACGAGGTGTACTAATAGACATACCATACGAGGTGTACTAATAGACAAATTATACGAGGCGGACTAATAGACAAACCAAACGAGTTGTACAAATAGATAAACTATAAGGTGCTAGGGACTACAGAAGGCGCTAAAACAACAGAAGGTTATTAAAAAACTTTTAAGGTTCTATAACCAACAGGCCGGTCGGTGAGGAGATGCATGCAGATGCCTCGACAGCGTAATGCTCGTATTATGCAAGCATCAGCGGGAGTTGTTACTGGTATGATGTTGGGCAGATTTTCCTTCCTCGTCTTGTGCCGTCAGTATAAAATTAGGAAACGCAGAATCCTACATCGCTAATGAAAGAGTTTGAAAGTATTTGTTCAATGTTTCTGGAGCAATTTCTTAACAATCAAAAAAATTTCGGCGCACTTGCGCATGTCGAACGGTGTATTCTGAGAAATTTTGGTGCATTCGAGCGTTCTGCTTTAGACCAAATGTTCTAGTGATTGAGGAAGTTATATTGAACATTCACGTTTAAAAAAATGGGAAATTTTTGTTAAAAAATGAACAGAGTTTGGAATTTATGAAATTTATGAAATATTTTAAATATATGAAATTTGGGAAATTAATGAAATTTGGGAAATTTATGAAATTTGGGAAATTTATGAAATTTGGGAAATTTATGAAATTTGGGAAATTTATGAAATTTGGGAAATTTATGAAATTGAACATTCACGTTTAAAAAAGGGAAATTTTCGTTAAAAAATGGACAGTGTTTGTAGTTTATGAAATATGATTCTCTTCCCAAATTTCATGTTTTCGGTACTTTTTCATTAAATTCTTAAATATTGCGAGTCACGTCCTTGTCATCATCCGCTAGTGTGAGAAAGTGTAACATTCATGCTAAATAATACAGACACACGCTATAAGTGTGTCATGTTTGTAGCCTATGTGCGTCGTATCAGCCCAAGACACGGAAGAATGTGTCACAAGGTTTTGTTTGATGATGTTTGATGGTGACACATCATTGTGTGCCGGTTTGTGACACACCGAAGTCTGAAGGTTTTGTGACAAATTTTTCTTAATGTTTTCTGAAACTACTGTCTGAAACTTCAGTTGTAAATCCTACAGAGTATTCAAATAAAAGGTTTTTCTTTCTTTCTTTCTTTCTTCATGAACTGTGTGGGACGCAGAATAAGGGAAGGATGGAAAAATAGAGCTGTTTTATTTTATATTCAAGCATCAGACAGAAGGTACCGACTGGATGTTCAAAAATAGTATGTATTTTACCTTCGATTCATCACTGCCTCCGAAGTCAAGCTAGCACTAACATTGAAAATAGCTGAGTGTTTTTTCAGCTTCGTAACAGCAGAGATGTCGGAAGTAGTTAATTCAACATTCGCTGCGACAGCACACAACTTAATTATATATATTCTTGGAAATACGAGTAAGCAAAATAGGAAATTACTAAGTTAACATTCACATACACATGAAGCATCCATCTTAGAATAAAGTTAAGCACAATGGGATGTTGGCAGAACACGACGCAATGTTGCTAACATTGAGAGTACTATAGGCCACCTCTGCTGCATCGCTCCAAGTCTCTGAAGTAAGAAAGCTTAGGATAAAATTAGAGGTCTGCGGTAGTGTCAGCTTTGCCACCACTCTACGTTGAAACGTTGTGTCTCAGATTAGGTAATATCGTAATATCTCAGGTATTATTGAGAGCTAATATTCCTTTTCTCTTTTTTCTGATCAAAGTTGAAACGTAATATCTCAGATCAGGTAATATTGAGAGTTAATATCTCCTACAAAATAATATTCCCTTCTGAGTGCTCATTTTTTGACCCGATTGGGACGTAATATCTCAAATTAGGTGACGTTGAGAGCTAATATCGCCTTTATCTTTATTTCTGAATATTCATTTTCTGACCCGATTAGGAATCTGTTCAACGATCTTTCATGACTCCATGCATTAATAGTAGAGAAGTGTTAAGTTATTTGCTGTTTTAATTTTTTCATCAGGTTCTAGCGTGTGTTTTATGAAGGAATTCATCAGCAAGATGGTTTTTGTGTGAAAGTGGACTTCTTTTTTATGAACTTTCTTCCCACGCATGATTTGAATTCCGTGATAGTAACATATGGAAACCAAAATTCAATTTTGAGAGTAAATAAGTTTTTCCTTGAAAAAGCTAAACTACTTCCTTTTCCAACGCGTTGTGTGAATTTTTTTAGTAATTCACTGGCAAATAGACCGAAGAAATTCATATTTGCCCCCAAAATCTTTAGTTAAGCTTCGACCCTTGAATAAACTCGGAGAACTTTGATGAATAACAAAATTTTGTTTGCAAACGTAAGAAGAAAACTACCTTGCTGTTCATGACGCACGAATATTACAGAAGTAATATTTAAAAACGTAATATCTAAAAACAACAACAGGAGCATTGTAAACGTTTGGGGCAGCGGCCATGTTCCTCTAAGTGATATTTCCCACTTGAACTGTAGCGTCCAAAACAAAAAGATTTGCCATCGCAAACCTAGAGTAGCCAAATTTCAAGCCAAAGCGAATGATAGATTGCTCAGAAAAAGTCATAGATTGGCCTGTTAGTAGTAGACATCTTATACTAAAGTCCTCCGGCCTGATCGCCAGAGACACGTGACTTAAACTTCGAAGAACTAATGAAGGAATGGTTTTAAATTTTGGTCAGTTCGTGGAAGCTAACTTTTGAAGGAAAACAGAATTTCCAAATTGGAAATTGCGCGAAAAACGCGCCTCAGCTCACACTGTCACCTTATAAATAACCAATGAAAGAAAATAAAATTTCGAAATTGGGAATTGCGCGAAAAACGCGCCTTCTTCGTCCGCACATTTTGCGGTATCGTCTTGTAACTCTAAACACCAATAAACGCACGCAAACACACACGCACATGACATATTTTCCATTTCATTCACGAGGACTTCAAGGCTGCTGCAGCACGGCAGTAACAGTACAAGCACTGTAGTACATAGTACAAGCACTGTAGTACACAGTAAAAGCACTGTAGTACACAGTACAAGCACTGTAGTACACAGTACAAGCACTGTAGTACACAGTACAAGCACCGTAGTACACAGTACAAGCACTGTAGTACACAGTACAAGGCACCGGACAGGCTGAAGTCATCAGCTTGCTGGTGTGTCGTATTGAAAAGCTTCACTCATTACTGTTATCATTATTTTGATTACGGTCAAGACTCACGGACTGAAACGTGAGTCTAAGCCAAGGTTAGAGATCAAAAAACGAGGGAAGAATAAAGGGAAGGGAGTTAAAACGCTCTAGTGTGAGTTCTCCGAAGTGATGCGCTGCTTTCTTTCTGATTATGAGGTTGGGATGGTGCAAGACATCTCTCACCTAAATATTACTTTAAACTCAAAACCCAGGATCGATTTTGAGATTGAATGCTGTCGAATTTTCGGCAGGCATCTCAATAGGAGCACCAGAAAATTCAGTTCTACTGCGGTGACTGAGGAACCGTTTTACGATAAGTAAACCCAACTGCAGCAAACGCTGTGAACGGCGTTGTACCAGAAGCAAGACTCGCGTGGAACTATGTTTTCTTCATAAAAAACACTATTTCGTTCGATTTTGTTACCAAGCAAATGGATTTCAATATTTTGTAATGAATCAATAAACTCGTCAGTCACAACTACCGCGTATCCGTCGCAGCTCCAAGGTGTTGCTGCTGAAACGCGCATCATCACTCAAATGGAGTACGAAATATTCTTGCATAGAAATTAAAATTGATGCCTAAGACTTCGGTGAAACGCACATCGGTATTTCATGCTTCATTATGTCGTAATTATTGTGAAGTAATTATTCCAATTCATGAAAATGAACGTTCACTTGATCAACGCTGCACTCACTTTTTTAGCAGCAGGATAGATAACTTGTAACGTTAATAGGAATCGGAAGACATCGATACAGTTGTCTGAATGCATGCATTCTATCCTACTAAAGTGCGATGGATAATCCATAGGAATCATACACATTAGAGCTAGGTCAAAATTATGCAACCTCACTGAATGGTCCATTGAAATCAAGTGTCCACCCATAAAAGTCAGAGACCAAAACATTTTCTAGAGCAAAAACTTATCGCAGGGGCTGAGTCAACGAAACTAGGTCCAAAGATCATGAGACTAATTTACTTTGAATCTTTCAGTTAATTTAAAATTCGAATAACGTTTTACATTGCTTAATGAAATTCATATTCAGCTCAAAAGTCGAAAAAGTAGTTCAAACTTCTTGAGATGGAAGAGATGACTTAAATGGTTTCAGAAACAATAATCTGACTGTGGCAGCTGAGCCAATAGTCCTTCTAGTGACATATTAAGAACGAACTTTCAATACCAAAAGCAAGTTTTAATAACTAGGGTATCGCATATCTAAAATCGACATGAATCAAGGCTCCTAGAATGTTACATTGTTTTGTGGGTATCAATGTTTAAGAACGAACTATCAATATCAAACGTAAGTTTTAATAACTCTAGGGTATCGCAAATCCAAAATCAACATGAATCAAGTTCCTGCCACGTTACAATTTTTGAGGGCATCAATGTATCTTCGAAGGTTGATCCGAGGTTGATCGAGATTAAAGGTTGGTCCGTTCGTTGAATGGAAAATCCGTTTTTTCTTTGTGGGTTGCAGAGTTTATAGACTCCATTCGTGGGGTGCCCCAAGGACGTGTTGCGGCCAGGGAGGTTTGGTGGGGCGTTAGAAGCAAGACACAGCATTGAAGTAGCAGCGCCAGTACAGCCGGCTGTCCGTGGGTTGTCCTCGTCTGTCAACCTGTAATGTACAACAATCTGTTAGAAATTTTATTGGTGTAATGATAATGAGGCACGGAGAAAATTAAATTGTGCGATGATTTTGACATCCGCTTTTATGCACAATAATCGTTTAGAGGTTTTATTTGTGGGCTCAAATAGTAATGAGACAGAGAACTAACTAAATTCCACAAAAATTTTGACATCCGCTTGTAATTTTAGTCAGTCTAGCACGTCAGGAATATTTTCTATTTTTCAAGTTTCAAGTAACGTTTAACTTAAGCACAATCATAAATACTGCACGCAATCCATGCTGTCCGATTTTCACTCGCACAAGTACTCTGATTATAAACCAAAGCGTTGAAAAATCCAGAAATGATAACAAAATTAAGTTCACTTTCCATTAATAGTGAAAGGAATTACCTAAAACACGGTGTAAAATAGATTCAATAGCCCCAATTCATCACTATAACTATTTGGAGCATATCAAAGAAATGATAATTCTTTCTTTTCAATACCAACTCATATCGCTGATGTTCTTGAACGTTCAAAAAAGCTGATGAACAAAATGAATGGATTGAAATCGTTCGCAGTAAAAGTGATAAAATGCATAGCTGAATAAATATCATCGATCTTTTAAAACTCGGGGAATTAATCATTCCCTTTCCCAAGTTATTTTTCCAAGCCAATCCAAAATTTTTTCCAAAAATTTTCCAAACTATAAACCTAATTTGACCAAAACAATAAAATCTGCGAGAACTATTGTAAGCCATTTTCTTTCCTGTCACTTCTCAGTGAAGCATTCAAAAAATTTCTTGCAAGAAAATGTACTCGTACTTGGAACAAACATAATTTCTCTTCAACGTACACCATGACTTCCTGTAAAAAAATTGATATGGCAGCTAATTTTGAATCGTCTGCAATATCAAGCACGACCCGAAGAAGGAAATATCTAAGTCTCCATGTTTCTTGGTTCCCACATAGCATTTGGCTGTGTAAGTATCACCTTCGAAGCCCATACTCTACGCTAATGAAAAAGTTTCACGTAATTGGTTTAGATCATAATGATGAATCGTCTACAATGTCACGCAACTCTCAGTCAGATACTTCATATTAGCCATGGCGATCTACAATCGATTACAATCTAAATACGAAAAGTAAAAAATCTTAGTTGCCGATGGTGTGTATACAGATGGCGATCTATGTTGTCCACCCATTTCTATAACGAAGAATACAAGTATCCTATGGGGCTGATAGAACAAAACGAAGATCTCCCTTGCATTACAAAAGAGAATTATTAGGACAATAAGAAACTTTGAATACAATGCAAATTCAAGCGATTCCTTCAAAGACTTTTACTCTTTTGCTGTTTGACCTAAATCAAGTTTCCCTCTTTAGTTTCATGTTTGAAAATTTTGAATAATGGCGTTAAGAATGAACAGTTAAAATATCTACTCAAACTGGTCATCAATTTCATGTGACCAGAAATCCAAGTAAAACCATTCTTCATTGCGCAAAAACGTGATCTTATTGCAGTTTTCATTTCATTAAAATTAACGCTTGGACTCTTTGCCTTTTAATTTCTGAGATGGAATTTTACAGGACATTTAAAAAGAAGCTTGTAAATTATTCATTCCAAGGTGAGAGATAACTGACGGTGAAAAACAATTGTCTCTTTTTTTAAGAGACTCAACTTGAGTCAAATGTTCTGAAGTTGAACTAATCCTAAAGTTCTCCTAGTGCGTATAGGTCATCATTGAATTTAACATAATATTGGAAAGTTATTGCTTGAATTTAACACATTATTGAATATTGGAAAGTTAAACACCATTTTCCATTTTTTCAAATCTGTTCGATCAATGGAGTGAATGTTTATGGTAAGGGCTCTGGATTGAATGAAAGTATATATACCCTGAATACGATCGCTGCAGGATCCCCCAAAGTCAACTTAAGTTATTCAGATCTACAAGTCTTTTTATTCTAACCCGTGCGTAGAAATATGTCTAAAATAATTGTTTGAGGGGTTTATGTATTAAGATGTTCTTGAACTTTAATTCACAAAGTTACCATCTTGCCAATGGCTATCTTAATATATCCACACGAAGTAGCATCAAAGCATGAAAAACAGTTTTGAAATTCGTATAAAAGAAGCTCAGCACCTCATTAATTCTTCTGTGTGAACCATTATGGTGAACCAACATTCAATTTTAGAAATTAATCATTTTGGAGTTCCAGTTAAAGCTTTGTTTTATTCATCATTCCTCGTTAGAAACTATTTCTGAAACAATTACATCTAAATTTTTCCGCCCGCGCACACGGATTCTGGTGTTGCAGTCTAAGAAAGTGCACAGTGCAATAGCAGCGCACACGGCGGTAAATTGAGGCCTATTAAAACTAATTGTGTGCAGATCTGCGCTGCAAGCAGGAGCTATACAAGCATGGGTCTCAAAACACGTCATGCAGCTACGTAGGAGTGTAGAGGCGTGCTCTGACGTGACCGTGGACTATTACACACTACTTTTGTATCGCTTGTGCTCAATAAATTGCGTTGAAAAAATGGTTAAAATTGTTTAAAGGAAGAATCTAGAGCCCACTTCGGCCGCCATCTGTTACCTGGCTCTACGTGGCTGAAAATGAACTGCTCTTAACATCTGCGCGTCATCGGGTTCTATTCTTGGAGGAAATGACGGATGGTGGGTGGTCTGGCTGCATTTGAAAATAATGATTGAAATTTTGGATAACGTAAAGGTCAATACGCATTGAAGATATCGGTATTCAAAAACATGCTGAAAATATGTGTGTTCATATGAAGGAATTTCCTTCATTTTGTCGATTTCTGTAGAAATTGAACGTGAGAAACCCAGATGTGAAAGTGAGGGATTATTTTTATCATATTTCTAAAGATGAAGTATAATACGTGAACTCAACACATTTAAACGCGTAGAACTTCAGTTCATTACGGAGGCGTGTTAGATGGGCGAACTCTTATCTAAATGTGTAATGAATGATTCGTATGACCTGCTAATAGTTATTGAATTGAATTATCTTTAATCCTTAAGACAAGTTTAGAACATAAAACGTATTTAGTTTGAATGTTTACAGCGTTAATGACGTCCATGGTAAAGTGAATTGCACCATCAAAATTTTAATTTTGAACCCTTTCGGTTATTTCAGCAGGATTGCAATCTCTGGGTGACTACGAGAATTATTCCGATGTTGTGTTAGATGAGGGTCAGATTAAAATTAGTCCGACCTCACTATTTGTGATTAATGTTTTAATAACTGCTTGTCAAGTGCATGTGGCCTACCATAGCGACGTAATTGTGATCCTTGTTTAAAATTCAAATTCCAGCAATATTTTTGGCATAATTTGTTCGTACATTTTGCCGTTTACTCATTGTGAGGAGTTAAGAAGTGTAAAAACTTGAAACGATGAATAGAAGTAATCTAGGTAGCACGTAGTCACGAAACAGGAATAGAACAGGACAATGGAAACGAGTCAAGTAGCAAATTCTAAAAAAATCTCGTGATGTCAGTCTCTAAAAAAACAGGAGAAGTCATTAATTTCCACGTCCAAGCTCTAGTATTTTCATTTTAACCTAATGTTTCTAAATGCGGTCGTTGCAAAAAAAGTGGTTTATACATGATTTAATAGTTTTTTCACTGCATTACCCAAGCCAAGATCACCTCTTCTTTCACGCGATGCTGACGATACTTTACGATGGGGCGATATAAATCATTCAAAACTAACGCCTGGATCAAAAACGCACAAATTACACGTGCATTATCCATGCCCAGACATGAGATGCACCCAAAGATCTATATGATCTGGTGAGATCAGGTGAGGTTAGGATAGGTTAGGTTATCACCTGATCATATAGATCCCACGATCTGTCCCAGGATTTATATGATCCCGGGATCGTATTAGATCCCAGGATCGTATTAAATCCCAGGATCGTATCATATCCCAGGATCTATATGATCCCAGGATCGTATTAAATCCCAGGATCGTATCATATCCTAGGATCTATATGATACCAGGATCGTATTAAATCCCATGATCGTATCATATCCTAGGATCTATATGATCCCAGGATCGTAGTACATCCTAGGATCGTATTAAATCCCAGGATCGTATAAGATCCCAGGATCTATTTGATCCCAGGATCGTATAAGATCTCAGTATGTAAATGATCAGGGGAGAATTTGACAAGCCAGTCGCTGATTTTCCGCATCACTTACCCCGGAGCTGACAAAATTCCTGTTGACAGGAGCTCGCAGTGACGACATCATCGGTCGGTCCTGGCCTGGCGAGTCGAGCGCTTTCTTTAGGGCGTACATGAGTTTGTCGAGTGCGATGGCGGCCCTTTTGCGCGGGGTGGTGAACTGTGGGAGGAAGAGAAAAATCATTATTTTTTGTCTCTACTTTCTTCATGGTAACTTTGTAAATGAATCTTGACAATAAAATATAATTGGAGTCGTTTTAACTTGAGGCATATTTTAGTCAGGAATCTAAACAATGATGGTGCCCTCTTGCGGGGTGTGGTGAGCTGTGGGAGAATGAGAAAAATCAATTTTTTTGTCTCTACATTGTTCATGGTAACTTAAGGTTCATTTTGGAAATGATACATGACAATTAAATATAATTGGATTCGTTATAACTTGAGGTATATTTTAGTCTTTAATCTAAACTTTACAGTGTGGTTGGGGACCAATATTCTTCGTCTCCGAAGTACATCGTGGCTAGAGATTCCTGTGAAATATTGTTATTAAATAAAATGGTTGAGTTGAAAATGTCGATGGTTGAGATACTTTCGTAACATTTTGTGTGATTGTACTGACAGGCTTCTACAGCATGCAGAGCTAATTTAGATAAATGCAAATGGTGACATCCACTGGGAGTACAAGATGATATTTTGTCCCATCACTCCCAAGCTTCCTGCGTCCTTAATATTATTAAAGCTCATTTCAATTTAGAAGGGATATGATTGACAATTCACTCGCGTATTTTCCAGGACAATTTCACAGCTCAGATTGTTTTCTTATCAATTTTAATGACCTGCATTAATGGCTGACTTTTTTGAGGAGGCACTCTATGACCAAAAATTTTAAACGATCGGGCTTAAAATCCCCGAAAACAATTTAACGCTAAGGAAATTTCATTCCAAAAATTATCGATATCTTAATTTTAGTGTTAAATATAGTCACACATGTGAAGGAAAATATAAACGTGCTAAATTTTTCTTATAATTTTATCGTAAGTTAACGGCAAGTGAAAACTGATGAAGTTAATTAAACGTAAGAAGCAAAAGCCGTAGACTTTTAATTTTTCATTTTAGATTTCATTAGCAAGTAACCGACATATTTGATGGTCAGAAGAACATACAGCTCGGAACACTTTCCGAGACCATATATACATACAGAGTCTTTTACTTATCACTGAAGCGCGGACTATCACAGGGTGCAACACTGAAAGTATTGCAGTTTTGAAAGTGCAGTTTTGAATCTATATGTTTGAGGGTCAGAAGAATCTCCCACACAGAATACTTTCCAAAGCCACACAGTATTGAAAGTATTGCAGTATTGAAAGTGCAGTATTGAATCTATATGTATGAGGGTCAGAAGAATCTTCCACACGAAACACTTTCCTACATCACCAAGAATCCTTTACTTACTCCTACATGTGAGGAAGTACAATTTAAACACGGGCCAACGCACCGGGGAGGGGGGGTTAGTATGATGCTCAGTTTAAAGTTCAGTAGAGTTCAGTCAGTTGACAGTCAGTGCACAGTCACATCTGCGAACGACTCGACTGTATGGCCACGTGACGTTATAGACCCACGTGGGATACTTCTAAAGACGCCGCTTTAAGAAGCTGTCACGTGTGTAGTCGCATTGTGTTATTCAGACAGTAACATGTGCAGAGTAAGTCCACCAAACCGTGAATGATATGCAGGACAAGAGAGCGCTAATTCAGGTCACTTTCTCGGAGTGGTCGAATAATGACCGTTGCAAGGAAAGCCGACATATCTCAAAACGTGATATGTTGTGTGATGAACTTACTTAGAGTTCCCACACAACTAGGCTTATAATTCACGAATTTAAAATCAATGACAATTTCATTAAATACCTTGCTGCAAATTTTGATGAAAGTTTTAAATTAGCTCGCTATTTAGCGAGACGGTTAATTATCAGGTCGTTTTTATGAGTTTAATACAAGCTTTATATATCAAACAATCGATCATTTCAACCTATAATTTTAACCGTTACGCTTTTTCTTGAAAAAAGGAAATCGCATTCATTTTGCTGCATCAATTACATTTTCATATATATTTTCAATGATACTTGCATTTAATTGTGTCTATTTGAATTTACTATTTTACAATTTTTGTGTGTAAACAGTAATGGTGAAGTATGAATATGCAGATGCATATTCATTTAGGGTTCATGGATCTATTGAATTTTTAAAAATGAAAAAAAACTTGTTGAAATTTTTCACAAATCATAGAGCCATGATCCGTACAACACCCGCTATGCATACTCGCATATTTAGAAAATAAATTATTTAAACAGGGAACCTATTACTTGAAAAATCTTGACACTCGGTATCTTATTTGAAACGAACATGAGCTATCCAAGATACTTAGGGCAGTTGTTTTCCGATAAAAATGTTTCAAAATTGTGAACATCAAAAGAAGTCTCTCTACATCCTTAGAAGGCATTATTATAGCATTATGTATAGATAACTTTTTATTCCATTGAAAATACGGACGTCTAAATGAGGAGAACATCCGTATTATTGACCAGGGTAAATGCTCTCAACATTTTCTCAATATTGAATCGTCGATGAAGAGAGAAATCGTTCCTATGTGTCAGGATTACGTCCACACCTCCAAAAACGATCGAAATGGGCCACAAATTGTTTATGAGAACTGTACAGGAATTCATTTTTAATTCACAGCACAAACTTGGGATTTCAATTTGATGTTATCTCCCTGAAGGTGAATTTTCAAGAAAGTGAGGAACTTAAACTCAGCGACTGACTCAAAATAGTACATACAAACAAACATCGACATCTAAGGATGCTTTATTTCCAATTCAAGCCTGATACACACCACCTTGTACATTGGTATGCGGAGTTCATTCCTGGTGATGAGCGATTTAAGAAATGGTCGGCAGGTTGCAAAAGTTGTGGGTAGATATCGAGGATTTATTAAAATTAAAATACATTATTTTTAAAAGTTGTGGGTAAAATAGTCATGATTTACAATTCACATTCTACCACATACTAACAATACACAGTAACTTTTATCTGTAGATAAGAAAGTACGTCTCTCTTATAACGGGTGCTTGCTTTCAGTAAGTAAAATGCCGGGCAAAATTTGAAAGCCCTTTCTCAATGACAATGATCCGACAGAAGCAAATATTGTGCGTTTCAGCAAAGGCATTGAGCTGCTTTAGGCGGATGATCGAGGGTCGTAGCTGAACCAATTGCTTTCTTCTACTCTCTGATTCGAGGGAATCAAAGAACCAAATTTGAACTTTATTACAATAGAAAGAAAGGAAACGGAAGCTTTCTTCTGCTTGCTGATTCAAGGGAATTAAGGGACTAAATTTGGGGACTAAAGGACCACTTGGGGACCAACGGAAAAAAGGACTTCTTACTGATTCAAGGAAATCAAAGGACCTAATTTGAACTTTACTACAATGGGAAGACGGAATACGTAGTTGAGTAAGGCTTTGTGATATTCAAAGAATGAGTTTATTACTTGAAATAGAAGACGAATGACCATCTGTGCTTAGGATTCGCTCAGGAAGACATTCTCTGGCAAATGAGAAGATGGAACAGATCACAAGGTAGGGTAGGTAGGTAAGAATGGGATAGGCTTGAGGATTAAGAGGAAGATCTTTCTTGAAAGTTTTATTAGTTGTGAGTTGAGGCACTGGGACATTTCCATTCGGAAAATTTTCCCTTTTTCTCTCGATTTGGGGGGCATCGTGTGAATGATATCTAATGCACGACAGATTCCGTACTTGCATGCTTCATTCCTCGATCGCTATGTCGTCAAGCTTTTGCAGAGGCCTGGTTTACGGTTCCCTCTTTTTTATTAAATACTGTTACAGTTGTTATTAAATACTGTTTTTGTTAAGTACCATGACTAAATCCAGAAGCATTAATAACTGTTTTAAAAATGATTTCCCAGCCCCGAAATTTGCAAACCGCATAAAGAATTCAAGACCTGCCACGATTTGCAGAGTGCTACATCAATACCTTTGGGGAGCAGGGATTTTAGTTTGTTACGCTTCAGATGACAACATGTCCATCCAATAAATAAATATTCCGTTTCAGTCAGCGATTGATTTAAATTCAGTCAATGCTTTTCTCATCCAAGAAATTGTTTTGGGGGTTGTGTCTCGTTGGCGTTTTAGTACTTAATTATATTAAAACAATTTTATTTTTTGTACATGTTGTTTTAAAACTGCTAACGCTGTGCTCTATGCATATTAAAATGTGGAACAAGTTCGAGTCGCGTGTCCTAGATCAGCTTACAAATATTTCAAAACCTTCAATTACTCAATGGGATCGCAATCCAAAACCACGGCTTTCATTACTGAATAGAGTCGTCGTATAAATAGGTGTACAGGATCTACGTCCTTCACATGCGATCAGAAAAGTGACAAGCGATCACATAACGCTTGAAACAATGGAATACAAGAAATTCAATGACAATGTGTTCTTAAAATCGCTCCTATAGTAATGCCCCTTATCAGATATAACGAGATGCATTTAATTTTTCCTTTGGTATTGTCATTGACGGAATTTGCTGCAGTGTGCCTAATGCTTCACAATACCCGTTAAGCATCTGAAGTTTCAGGCCCAAACAATAAATTTTTAAGCATTTTGTTGCGCTTGAATATGTGAGAAAAAGCGCATTCTTTTGAAGAATGAAATGAAATGAAATCAATACTTCAATAGAATTCACGTGTTAGTTTGTACTAAAATTGGATAGTTCGGTCATCATCAACTTCACAAGCTATCAAATTTGCGAAGTGTAGAGACATTGAAAGAGTCACAACCTCAGGCTTTATTAAAAAATATTGGAGAATGAATTCATAGCTTATCTGTTTATTAACTCATTTGATCTCACTAGATCAAGTGAGTTAATTGACGGATCTGACGGATGTTAACATTGATAAGAATTTCATTATTTTTTATCTCAAGTATTATAATATATACCTAAATATAAACGTCAAACGCATTTACTCGTTAATAATACTTTTATTATTATTAACAAAGATAATACTTTCGAAAGTGCTACTCTCATAATGCGTGAGCGTGCTAAGACAAACAAAGTGATATTGCGGATAATTTCAACTGCACTGAATTGCTTTTGCACTTCGTAAAATTTTCGCGAACTCTGTAGACCGACACGACGAGCTCCCATGCAACTTGAGCCGCTAGACCAACACTGTCGTTGCATGGTTGTTGAGGAAGTTGATGTATTTTTACACGTATCATGACTTGGTAAACTATCATTATTGCAAGATGATAAATGACCAATATTTCAAGTACATGTTTGGTAAACTATCAATATTACAAGTTGATAATCCATCAATATTGCAAGTTGATAAGGCATCAAAATTGAAAGTTGGTTAACGATCAACATTTCAAATCCAGTAGAACTCAGCATGCACAGTCAATAAATGATATGATGTGTATAGCTTGCATGGCGCTGCAGCTAGAGAGAGGTGCAAGAAATAGTTTCGATCGCATTCCTCCGTGGTGTAGAGGCTCATGAAGCACAGAGGTCAATATACGGAGGAGACGCGTGATGTTGTCCAGGCCGAGCTAACACAAGACTACGAGCGGCACCAAATTATCGCAGTCGCTTCGTAAACATGCTTGCCGTGGCGACTTATTTCGCAGGCGTATTTTGCTTTGTTTTGCTGCACAATGCTATGCTATTCTACGTCCTGCATACCGGAGTGCGCTGTGTAGGAGGTTGAGTGGCATTGTGCACGACGTAGAGTGGCATTGTGTACGACGTAGAGTGGCATTGTGCACGACGTAGAGTGGCATTACTGCACAATGCTATTCTATGTCTTGCGCAGCAAGACGTGATGCAGCATTTTGGCACTCCTTTACTCTGAGAACTTTCTTCAAGAATGGAAATGCCTGCCTGCTCCGGCCAAGTACTCTCACTGTCTCTGAAGATTTTCACAGCATTTAAGATATCTACGTTGGAGTGTATGTTTTTGTGATGAGAAAACTTGATGGGATTAATTGAGAAATAGATTAAATCATTTAAAAATTTCTTAAAAAATCCTGGTTTGAAATCCCCTTCTCTGATGGTGCTTGGCCGTGATATCTTGGAAAACAACAGCACGCAGCGTGTTGTGTTTGACTGGGTTTGGGAGTGCTGCAATACATTCAAAAACAATTTATTTACCACAAGCGATACAGAAATAGATTGTTTATTAAGTCTAGTACTTACAATGGTCCAATAGGAGTACTGGTTCACCTTTAACTCGGTAGATGACATGTCAAATGCCCAATGGGAAACAGAACGAGTACATCATGTTGTTTTTCTCAAAATTCATAGATGTATGAACAGTATAGGTAGGCTGGTAAAGTTTGAGACAATTGGCCTCCTTGAAAAGCGAGGAAATAACAGTTGGTTTCGAGCTCTAGAGGAAAATTCTCTGAGAAGAAAATGTTGTTTGACAGCAGTTTTAGTGCCAGTTTCTTTATAACTTTGTGAGTGGAAGTTATTCGTGACTGTGGCAGTTAGAGCGTTAGTTTTTTATTGAGTGTGGGACTAGTAGCTATTTGTGACTCTGTGGCTGTTATAGAGTTTTTGTTTCTCGTGAATTGGAAGTTGGGAGCTACGTGTAACTGTATGGATGCATTTAGAACTTTCGTTCCACCATGAATTCATGACTTTGAGTTACTAGAAACTGTGTTGGTTGAGCGTACCAACAAACTTTACCTCTCAAATGAGGTGACGTAACTCATTCTCTGCTGCATCTCTTGAGTGAAATTTCTGTTCCAGTCTATTTCTCCTGCCGACCGCAAGCCTCGTATCTCTTTAGCTAAAGCTGCGCACGTAAGGAGGGATGCTGCTTTTTCCTTGTTTTTTTAAGGGTCTCTCTAACTTGCATCTACAATGCATGTCTCGGGAAATCCAACGACCAATTTAACCACTCAAGGAAAATGAAGGCAGTAAAACTTCTACGTTCAGGAAACTTACCATGTGACTTTGTGACTTTATACGTACTGATGGGTTCGGTAGTCCTAAATTTACTTGAATGTTTTGTTTTATTCAAATCATAACAGCCTCGACAAGTATAAAAGATGCTATGCTTCACATAGAGACCTAGCCAAAGAAATTCGAAATGATTAATTAAGGAAGCTTCCGAGTTTCACCATTGTTCATTTTCACAAGACGGACTCGCAATTAGCAGAGCCTATTATATGTCAGCTTATCCTGGGGTGCGCTGGGCTGGAAGTGGCCGCACATTTGTGGATGGTTCACGAGGAGGTGCTTCCGGGTGTGGTGGTGGTGGTGGTGATGGTGGGTGGTGGTGGTGGTGGTGAGGTAGTTGGAGGTACTAGGATTGGTAGTGAAAATGGTATTAGGTAGTGAAAATGGTACAAGTGAGGTACTGGGACTGGTACAAGTGAGGTGGTAGAAATGGCACAAGTGAGGTAGCGAAAATAGTACAAGTGCATGAGGCAGTGGGTGGTATTGAGACTGGTGAAAGTGAGGTAGCGGGTGTTGGTGGTTGCGATGGAAGAGGTAGAAGAGGGTTGCTATAGGAAGGGGCGGTGCGGTGGAAGGAATATGCAATGATATACCAAACTTCACATTATTTCTAATCGAACAATAACTCGCCACCGAAGTTTATAAAGAACTGAGACCTGCATGGTCGTGCTTTAAATGAAAATACCCTGTATTAATTTTTTCTCTGGAGTTATTCTTGCCGGTGAGAATTGAGGTATAACTTAGAATACCGTCCTGTATATTATTGAACCGAAGTGAAGCAACACACATGCGAACAAATTACTTTGGGAAACAGAGCTCGAGCGGTATTTTGGGCCGCAGAGTTGAAGTGAATGACATTGTAGTGTAGTCCTGCATCACACCCAAGGCAATAGTGCAATGACTGAACGTTGATTTATTGATTGTCTAAATTAAAATCTCGATACTTTCGTGTATCTAACATACGAAATTACGCAAAACTCTGAGTTAGGAGGCATGCGAGACACTTCTATTGAAACACGAGGAAAGTTCTTGATCGCTTCATTTTGTAATCACGTTTTTGTGATTATAGTTGCAGTAATTTTTCAGTGTTCAACCGAACGGGCGAGGAGTGAATGGAATGTATGTTGACCAAATGAGTATCGGAGGGTTTCCCTTAAATCTTTTTTTTACTCGCACTCTTCGTTTCCGACGTGATCAGGTACCTGGCAAATGCCGCGGAGCTGCGGGGACCTTACCGCGGTCAGTCTCTTCCAAAATGCACCTGCCTACGCCCCGCGATAAAAATAAACACCCGAGTTACGTCACCGCTGGGAAAACAAGGACTCGTAGCATTGCAAAGTTACCCTGGATTGGACTAGAAAAGATGCTCGCAAACTTCATCCTCTGTTTTCCATTCCTATTCGCCAAAAATGTAAGTTTTGGGATAACTATCTTCGAAATTCGTTGCTGAAGTCTACGCTCTTTCATTTTGCACAGCATTAGTCTAATGTGCATTTGATGAAATTGCGTTTGTACAAATAATGCCATCAGGGCAAATGCAGAATTGGGAAAGTAAATTCAAAGTACGATTGGTTGGACCTTTTACTAAAGTACCATTTTCTAGCTCGTCATACACGTGAAATATGCGTCAGAAAGAGCATGACAGTGTTGGCAACCGCTGTGATTGCTAAATTCAGCGCAGTATTTTTTTTTTAAACATCGGCTACTATTGCCAAGTCTCGGGCATTTGTATTTGAAAGGATGCGCACTAGCTAGTGAAAGGATCAAGTCTGTGTATCGATGTATCGTAAACGATCGTGTAGTTCGGAGTCCAAAGAAATTTACTTCAAAACCAATAAAGTTTCACCTAATTAGAAAGTAAAACTTCATCTACTCGAAATTGGCTATCATAATTTAATACAAGAGAAATTCTTCATTAGGCCATCATCAACATATCTCTAAGGGAATTTTGCTAGAAATACGGAAAACAATTTTTGGTTGATTAGATTTATCTAAAAAAGGGGAAATTTTATGAATTTGACGAGAAAAGACCCCCTTAGCCACCCTGTTCTGCCTATGCTACACTGCCATGAGAAGCTGTACACATTCGTTAGCGTTAGAGCAAATGTGAGCGCGTTCTCCAGACTATAATTAATGCCCTATTCATTGTATCTGCTCAAACGAAGTTAATTGAGTTTTTTCCTACGATGGAGAGCAAACGAGGTCACTTTTCAGGACCTACCGTAGGTCATTACAGGCTTAGTTTTTATATTCATTTACAAAGGCTGTTTATTAATAAAGATGACTTCTGTAATTGGCAGCATTCTGCGCCGTAAGTTGGTCGGCTGCCTTGTTTGCCAAAACAGGCTCAGAAAATAAAAATAGGGAAAACGTATAAAAATTAACCAAAGAAGTGACATCGTTAAGAAATCGTTCCAGTTACTTTCCTCCATGTGAGTTCTAACAAATGCTGACTTCATTTTAGAATTGGAATTTCTTCTGGTTGGTCCATCAGGAGCATAACATGCCATTCTGATAGCACAAAATCACGCTCAACTCATCATGAGAGAAAAAGAATGAATTTTTTGTGACTAAATATGTCTCTATTAAGAACGAAGACTCATAACGAACTGATTAGCGTGAAAGCTTAGAAAAGTTTTTCCCGGTGACCTGTGTAGATTCAATATTTGTTGGCGTAGCATGAGACATTATGAGAGAAAAAGGGTGAATATTCTTATTCTTAAAATGTGTAAATTAAGAACTGAGTCACTCTACGAATTGAAAACGAACAAGCTTGGAAAAGCTTATTCCCGTTCACCTGTGAAAGCGCAACATTTGTTTGGGTATCATGAAAGAAAATGAGTATTCAAAGAACTAAACATGTGTCTATTAAGAACAACTACGACTCGAAAATGCTTAACAGCTAAGGAAAGCTTATTCCCGTTGACCTGTGAACATTCAACGTTCGTTAGCGCATCTCTCCTGAGCCACCAACGTTCAGCAACTTCAACATCTCAGGCGGAGTCAAGGCCATGCAGGACCGAGAGGCCCCTCGTCATCCATCTCCGGCCCTGGCACGCCCCGAGGGAAAGTTGAGCCGCAAGAACTTCAGTTTCAAGGTTTCTCCACCTTAATAAATTTTGGGGTGGGTCAAGGCGAAAATGATCCCGAAAATTGCCATTTAAAATTTTGCAAAAATGATCCCGAAAATTCTCACTTAAAATTCCCTCCAACATGTTTTAGTTTCTGATGATGAGATTTCGACGTCATTCACTCACAAGCGAGCGTGGGGAGTTCGTGCACATCAACATGCACTGAGTATTACTCGAAATTAATTATTCAAGGCGTCCCATGTAAAGTACGGGACCACACGATTGCAATAAACTCAAACAAATAATCGGATCAACTGACTGTCAATATCGAGAAACTACATTTAACTAACGTGAAACTACATTTAAATAACGTGAAACTACATTTAACTAACGTGAAACTACATTTAAATAACGTGAAACTACATTTAACTAACGTGAAACTACATCTAACTAACGTGAAACTACATCTAACTAACGTGAAACTACATCTA
>JACJUY010013110.1:2570-17626 GCA_014220935.1 Platorchestia sp. MABIK | reverse complement strand
GAGCACATTTCCAAGCACTGCCCTCAACATAAGCACATTTCCAAGCACTGCCCTCAACATAAGCACATTTCCAAGCTCTGTACTCAACATAAGCACATTTTCAAGCACTGTCCTCAACATGAGCACATTTCCAAGCCCTGCCCACAACATGAGCACATTTTCAAGCACTGTCCTCAACATAAGCACATTTTCAAGCACTGTCCTCAACATGAGCACATTTCCAAGCACTGTACTCAACATGGCCATTATGTAGAGCATCTAATTTAAGCAAAGTTTTAGTCCCAGTACATTACAGAAAAAAATGTCACTGCTCAATCATTTTGTTTGCATTGTTAGTGTGAGAAATATATAAAAAAGTTCTGAGATTGTTGCTTAAGGAACCAATATACAGGTTATCCAACAATGACTAGATGAGCATTTGGAAAATAAGCGTTACATTGACAAGTCAGTAAGGTCTACATCACTCAGGTTAGTTCCATTGCTAAACCTCCCACATGTCTCCCACAACAATCACCCACAACAATCTCCCACAACAATCTCCCACAACAATCTCCCACAACAAGCTCCCACAACAATCTCCCACAACAATCTCCCACAACAATCTCCCACAACAATCTCCCACAACAATCTCCCACAACAATCTCCCAATACCGCCCTAACATGCCCGAGATTTTCATTCCGACACAAAAACTACACTATTTCATCAGCAGAAGTACCCACGAAAAAACAAATAAATGTAGTCACAGAACTTGCTGCTGCAGAAGTCAAAATTGTCACGATTGCCGAAAGTGACAAGTCTGTGTTTTGCCAACGAGTTTTTTCTGCTGAACAAAAATTGACGGAAATGTTATGAAAGAACACATGGTGTGACTGGAGCCTACCGGCCAGCATGTGAGAATACGCGGCAGTGTGAACTGAAGTTACAGACTTATTTGTTGACTAGCGTTCTTACGTAATTCCAGAACCATCGCTGGTAACAATTCATCGATGTCACTCTTAAAGGAGTTTTGGACGTTAGCTGAAGTAATCAGAAAATACGGCGTTGAATTTGACGAAACAATTTCTTCAGAACTCATTAAGTGACCACCAACAATGCTGCGCTCTCGGAACTCAATTTGCTGTTAAACATCATAGTTAAGACTAACACCGCGGTAGAAACATCCCTGGTATTTGACGATGATATAACTAGCCAAAGTTATACGTTGTGGTAAAATAAAGGTCACCTAATAACTTAAAAATCTTTCGACAGAATTGAACCCTGAACGAAGGCTCTTCCACCAATTCTGCAAAGGTAAAGGTTACAATTCACACTAAGAAGTACTAATTAAGGTATTAATTAGCACTTTGAGAGCGAGGCTGGGATGGGTGTCTCATTGTAGTTAATCTCTATTGTAACATAAAAGATAAGTTGTGTACAGCACGGTAACGAACCAATAGCAGCGCTCATATTGCATCTGGTAGCACTGCTACCACTAAATCTGGCTCCACTATTGGCCTAACGACATGGCGTTTTGGTGACGTCATAAAGCTTGTTTGAAATTTAGCTTTTCTATTGGCTAGCCGAACAAGAGGAGGTGTAATTCCCTCCCTAGATATGACCCTGCCTTGTTTCCTCTACCGTGGTATACAGTTACTGTATTTATTGATTCACAGGAAGGCTACGGCGAGGTTACACTTCACCAGCTGCCAATAATGTGAAGGTGTTTGCAAGTCTTCAGAAACGTACAGGCAAAGAGTACAGTCTTCATGAACAGGTCTTCAGAAATTATGAGAGATTAGAAACGGGCTGGGAAAAAACAAAAAAGACTCATCCTTCGATCTTGGCTACGCCAATCGAACGGCTTCATTTCGAACTCACTGGATGACGTCACAACAACGACATGTCCTTAGTCCAATAGTGGTGACGGATTTGGGGCTAGCAAATATGACAGAAGCAATATGAGCGCTGCCATTGGTTCGTTGCCGTGACGTCAGCAAACCAACACACAGTCGACGAAAATAAGGCTAGTTTGAACCTACCTAGTTTCCTCTACCGTGGGCACACCTTAGGTCTATGCTTTGTGTACAAAATTTATTTCCTAACTTTGGATGACTTTTAGGTTAACGTTTTGAATTTTTATGTCGGCCATCGTAGATGTAGGCTTCACTAGGCTACGAAACTAATTAACTTGAAAATTTGTGGCATTCTATTTAAAGTTCCTTATCTATTAAAGTTTAAAGTGAAGTTCTTTAAAGTGTCTCGGCGACCCCTGGTGTTTATTTATTTTGGGACATATTCATTCAACAATTTATTTATATAATTTATACGGAGCAGCTCAAGCGTTGCCAGCGCAAAAAATGTTGTCAGTTTTCTAAAAAGTCCGTAAAATTTTGAATTCCAAAAATTGTACGGAAAAACCGTTGTCTTAGAAGAAAGATCACTAAAGTTCTAACTCTTGATGCAAAAGAGTAAAAAATATTGTAGATTTTACAAGTGCATGACCTCAACTGACACTGTACTGGACAGAACCTGATAAAGTTTAGGCCTAGATTCGAAAAAATTTTCTAAAGTACAAACTTGAACTTGCCGGACTTCTAAATGAGTGTCCCTAGGAGCGGAACTTTGTGACCCTTTTTTGCCTTCTTAGCAGATTTCAAGCTGAGAGGCGTTTCATTCAAGGAATCAATACTATATAATAAAACGCCAGGTGTCTCCTTAAACCTATAAGAAAAGTAATTTCAAGGAATCAATACTATATAATAAAACGCCAGGTGTCTCCTTAAACCTATAAGAAAAGTAATTTCAAGGGATCAATACTATATAATAAAACGCCAGGTGTCTCCTTAAACCTATAAGAAAAGTAATTTATTTTTTGTGCGTAATATCTCTTGTGTCACCACAATGGGCATCTGAGTGAACGCATCACATCGGTTGGTGCGTGTGTCTGTGACGCTCACGCGGACGCTCAATGACCGTATCTGTGATACGAGTTTCACCAGTGCACAAGTACAAGAATATTTTAATGGCGGGTACTATTGGGATGGATATATTTGTTGGGCATCCACGTCTGGAGGATTTGTTCAAGGAAAATATCGAATCCCGTCATTTGTGACGGGTCGTGTACACTAGTCTAAAAATAAAGCAGTGGATAGTTCACAATGTTGACGGTTTAATAAAACAGACATGCCAAGAAATTTTTGAATTTTATCAACTAGCATCTGATATTAATGGCAGACACAACGCAATCAGTGTTTATTCGATTTTCACATCTATGCAAAAAATATGAGAAAACTAAAATTCCCAACACATTTGTATTTCACAGAGTGAGATGAGTTGTAATGTTCCGTCTTTTTGCAAGCAGCATATGGGATCTGCAACTCATGAGTTATAACTGAAGATTTTTATCTTCATTTTTGCGGCCACCGGTGACGTGATGTATAACACGAGATAAACGTGAACTGTTTGGAAAAGTTGAAAAATAGGAAAGTGGGAATTCATCGTCGAATGAAAAGGATGTTAATGGAAGATATCTAAACTCGAACTAAATGGCTTAAATGGAAAGCCAAATTAAAATATGAAAAGCTAATTGAAACGAAGCCAAATTTTTTGATTACCTTACAAGAAAAATCTAATTTGAACAAAGCCAAATTCTTTCACTTGACTTAAATTACTGGAAAAAAGAAGTCACTGCTGGCTGCAGCTCACAGCGTGTGCTGGCTCGCCAGATGGTGTGTAGGCAGCGTCTTGGTAGGCTTAGGCCTAGTTCTGGCCGGTTTTTTCATTTCTGAGACTTGACGATCGCTTGCAGTCATCAGTTCCCACCCCCTCCCCCTCTCCTCCTATTCGGATGTGCTAAAGTTACTTTTTGAACCTCAGTTTGATTTATTTTCGAAAAATAAAAAATTTTCTCATGTGCTTCAAAATTATATCAAATTTAAAGTCTCATTTTTGCCAGCATTGATGTGATTATTACTGGTGTTTGGCACCGATGTCTCCTGAAATCTTGACTTAATTTCGTCCCTACCAAAATTTCCCCCTGTCCAGTGTGCAGTATCCACCCAGCGATGACTAAGCATGACTCATCTAAACATTTGATAATGTTTCAATTTCTTCAATGATGAGTCAGTACCAAACGCCACTTAAATTTTCAAACATTATTAACAGCTCGCATTGAAATTCAAACTTTATAATATTTCCACGTAATACATTTTCCATATCAAATTTTTTAATAAAATTCATAGTTCATTAAGATCAGAGCACAACGAGATTTAATTCAAGTTCTGAGTTCACACGAGACGTTGTGAGGAGATATTTTCAGTAAAAATGAAAGCTTTTTCAATTTATAATTTGTTACTTCCCTATAATTTTTTACTTCCTGCTAATGAATTACTCTCTGAGAAAACAGACAAAAGCTTCCGAGCAAAATGATGGTTATTCGGCCGACTTCAGGTTCAATATATCGAAATAATCGTAGGTCGGTGGAGTTAAGAAGTTAGATAATTTACACTCCGATCAAAGAAATGTGGTACGGGTTTTGTATTTTAGATTCATTCATCACTCATTGAAGACTGCTGATGAATGAATTTACGTGAAACATTTCGATGAGACGTTCTAAGTTTTGATGAGATATTCAATTAACGTCAAAATTCCCTGCTAAGAAAAACAACAACTTTGCAACATATGCGTCTGAGTGAAGGATCAACACGGACAGAAGTGTCCATACAAATGGCAAAGAATTCTCCATGGCTCTTCTTGCGCTGAGTGCAGAAAATGCATCAGAGCATGCAGCATTCCATAATTGTGTTCTACGAAACTCTCCTCAAAATACAGCACCTAATCTATTACGAATCATCAATAGGAACACGGTTGTGGTGAAAACTAGTTTGAAACTGCTAAAATGATCTCTCTCAACCATGTTTAACGTGAATTATTCCTGAAAATTGTTCAACATCAAAACACAATATTCCAGTCCAGCATTCGAGAGCAGTGAAACAAACGGGCAGGTAGTGAGTGAGATCATCCAGCCAATGGGAGCGCAGTCCGGGATATCAGCCAGCCAATGGGAGCGCAGCGCGGCAGAACGGCGGCAACCGCAGCAGCATCTCACCAAGCCGCCGGTCTCTCCGGCTGCCGAGATGTGCTCATTACTACATTGGCCTTGTACGTGTGTAGACGTGATCCTTCTTGTGCACAGTGACTGCTTAAACCTCGATAATTCTCAGATATATCAACTGAGCTGAGAAAAGAGAGAGCACAGCAATCATAAGAGCTTCGTGCCTCACTGTAAGCAACATCTTCACCTTCATCAAAGGAACCATCCTCGTACTGCATCGCTTCAGCATCTGAACTTTGCCTTCGAAGATTTCCTTCATCTGAACGCGATGGCTCTGACGTTTGTGGACTACCTTCCCAAGTCCCTGCGCAGTAGCTTCCTCGAGAAGCTCTCCGGCAGCATCAGCAGCCCTGCGCGTCTTGTGCGGGCCCCTGGGCAGCCCCACCTGCTGGCCTACCGCAGCACGGGTCCTCTCACTACCTCTTCCGACGCTCCTGACGCAGATGTGCTCAGCAGGGGTCCTCTCACCGCCCCTGCCGACGCTCCTGACGCAGATGTGCTCAGCAGGAGTCCTCTCACCGTCCATGCCGACGCTCCTGACGCAGATGTGCTCAGCAGGGTTCCTCTCACCGTCCATGCCGACGCTCCTGACGCAGATGTGCTCAGCAGGGGTCTTCTCACTGCCCTTGCTGACGCTCCTGACGCAGATGTGCTCGACAGCCTCACAAACGAGGAGCTGGACTTTGGCGTGGCCAGGCTGAATGCGCTGCAGGAGGAGATCCAAGCCAGAATTGCTGGATTCATGGCTCTCCAGAACGCCCCTCGACGGAAGGCCAAGGCCAGACGCACCAGGACCGCGGCAGGACCTAGCGCCCAAGGGCGCCTTGCCTCCTCCTGCTCGCCCACCTCCTGCTCTCCCACCAAAGAGAAGGAAGTGAAGGATTTGTGTGTTCGGTTTGCCGGTCTTAGCATTCGCTGCAAGCGGCGGGCGGTGGACTCTCGAGCACATGTGGACCACCGAGTCAAAGTCGGTAAATATGAGTAAATGTAAACGTTACCTCTCACTACACAATGTTACTTCACTCTGTAGTCATTCATTGTTACTGATGCAATTGCTGATGTATGCAATATTATTGTATTTTATCTGTATCAAATATGAATGTGAACGCTCGCTGTACAATGTCACTTCACTCTGTAGTCGTTCGCTGTTGCAGTTGCTGATGTCTGCAATATTATCGTACTCTATCTTGCACTGTATTAGGGCACAACTTGTGTCAATGTGGCGATTATCGCGTCTATAAAAGAGTATTCGCCTCTAGTCAGTTATTTTCTACATTGATATTCTATGATTTAGTCTGCCATTTTCTGAGCTGCGTGGGCAGTCAAAGTTAGGAGAGTAGTTTAGGAATGGCGATGTGCTCCAATGCTTCTCTTTATTCGGTAAACTGCGACACAGAAAATATTGTCTCGTGATGCGTGCCATTCAAATTCATGCCCCCATTTTGCATTGCACGAGCCACCAAGTGAGTGACTTGCAACAACGCGTATTGCACGGCGCAGGATTGTGTTTGGAGCGTGTGTTGCGAGTGCTGCAAGCTAGGGATGCCACGGAGTTGGCACCGAGTTGCCATGCAGCAACAAGGATTCCCTGCAGGACATTTAATGCGGCACACCAACTTGTGTTTTGCACTCCATGTTCATCATGACGTGAAGTTTGGTGACCTGTTAATGTTGGTGTGACGGGTGTTAATGTTTGGCTGGTGTGCCGGGCATCTGGAAATGGTCCTACAGTGAGGCTTGGCTGGGGCGCTTGTGTGGAGAGGCTGCTGGAGGGCACGGGGGCGGAGGGGGCGTCTGATGAGGCCCCCGCCCCACCTGGTGCCTCCGGAGTGGGGTGAAGGGGCCCTCTTCAGTGCAAGCCCCTCGCACTTGTGTCACGTCCTTACGACTTCCCGCCCCCACAGTGTGCCTCAGAGTGCTTGGCTCACCTGCAAAGGGCGTGTCCCAAAAAGAAGCCTTCCTTTATGGAACTTAAGCACTATTATGGCTCACCTAAAAACCAAATCCAAAAAGAAGCCTTCCTTTATGGAACTTAAGCACTACTATGGCTCACCTAAAAACCAAATTCAAAAAGAAGCCTTCCTTTATGGAACTTAAGCACTATTATGGCTCACCTAATAACCAAATCCAAAAAGAAGCCTAGTCTTACCGTCCAGGTGGACTACCCAGAGTCGCTTGCATGAACGCGTTGGCCAAGTCCACTGAAGACCATTCATCCAAAATGTCCTGCTTGCATGTGTGAATGTCATGTTCAGTAACTGAGCTTGCCGTGGTGATGTACACGGACATGATTCACTTGTTGGGCAGGCACAGGGCGCCCTGTGGGGAATCCTTGCTGCCCGCTGCACAGCACTCGAGACCAACTTAGGGCTATTCCTTCAGTGCAGCAATTACTTCTCATTCTCCAGAGCTCCTCGCGCCGTGCAAAATGTCGCTGCTTTCCTCTCCCGTGGACACACGGTCTTGAGCTGTTATTGATGCTGAGGTGTTATTTCGCTCGTCTTACACAACATGTGTGCAGTTATTGTTGTGATTTGCTGGTATTTAGGAGCTGACCTGCTGGTGTTGAGCACCACACGCCAGCCCTGCACATGTGCGTTGTTGTGTGCGCTGTGCAGGAGGCTTTTGTGCCTGGAGTTGTGAGCGGGCGTTTTTATTATTAGTGTTGTACAAGTGTTTTTATAAATGACATTGTACATGCAGGAGCGTTTTTATAAATGACATTGTACATGCAGGAGCGTTTTTATAAATGACATTGTTAACGCGTATTTTTATGACGAGTATTGTATATGAGAGTTTCTATAAGTGATAGTGTACATGAGCGTTTTTATAAATGATATTGTACATGAGCGTTCTTATCACTTCTACTGTGTGTGAGCAATTGTGTGACCAGCCCTGTTACAATCATATTTATGACTTTCCCAGAATATGAGCGTCACATGACCTGCCGCTATGTTCGCTAAACATTGCATGTTGACGTCGGAGATCCTCTCCTGAAATGTTGTATGTTGTCCATGTTTGTGTTAGTGAACATTCCTACAAATGTTGTACGTTATTNAATAACGTACAACATTTGTAGGAATGTTCACTAACACAAACATGGACAACATACAACATTTCAGGAGAGGAGCTCCGACGTCAACATGCAATGTTTAGCGAACATAGCGGCAGGTCATGTGACGCTCATATTCTGGGAAAGTCATAAATATGATTGTAACAGGGCTGGTCATACAATTGCTCACGCACAGTAGAAGTCATAAGAACGCTCATGTACAATATCGTTTATAAAAACGCTCATGTACACTATCAATTATAGAAACTCTCACATACAATACTCGTCATAAAAATACGCATTAACAATGTCATTTATAAAAACGCTCCTGCATGTACAATGTCATTTATAAAAACACTTGTACAACACTAATCATAAAAACGCCCGCTCACAACTCCAGGCACACAAGCCTCCTGCACAGCGCACACAACAACGCACATGTGCAGGGCTGCCGTGTGGTGCTCAACACCAGCAGGTCAGCTCCAAATAACAGCAAATCACAACAATAACTGCACACATGTTGTATAAGACGAGCGAAATAACACCTCAGCCTCAATCACAGCTCAAGACCGTGTGTCCACGGGAGAGGAAAGCAGCGACATTTTGCACGGCGCGAGGAGCTCTGGAGAATGAGAAGTAATTGCTGCACTGAAGGAATAGCCCTAATTTGGGTTGAGTGTTGTGCAGCGGGCAGCAAGGATTCCCCACAGGGCGCCCTGAGGCTGCCCAACAAGTGAATCATGTTCGTGTACATCACCACGGCAAGCTCAGTTACTGAACATGACATTCACACTTGCAAGCAGGACATTTTGGATGAATGGTCTTCAGTGGACTTGGCCAACGCGTTCATGCAAGTGACTCTGGGTAGTCCACCTGGACGGTAGGACTAGGCTTCTTTTTGGATTTGGTTATTAGGTGAGCCATAATAGTGCTAAAGTTCCATAAAGGAAGGCTTCTTTTTGAATTTGGTTTTTAGGTGAGCCATAGTAGTGCTTAAGTTCCATAAAGGAAGGCTTCTTTTTGAATTTGGTATTTAGGTGAGCCATAATAGTGCTTAAGTTCCATAAAGGAAGGCTTCTTTTTGAATTTGGTTTTCAGGTGAGCCATAATAGTGCTTAAGTTCCATAAAGGAAGGCTTCTTTTTGGGACACGCCCTTTGCAGGTGAGCCAAGCACTCTGAGGCACACTGTGGGGGCGGGAAGTCGTAAGGACGTGACACAAGTGCCAGGGGCTTGCACTGAAGAGGGCCCCTTCACCCCACTCCGGGGGCACCAGGTGGGGCGGGGGCCTCATCAGACGCCCCCTCCGCCCCCGTGCCCTCCAGCAGCCCCTCCACACAAGCGCCCCAGCCAAGCCTCACTGTAGGACCATTTCCAGATGCCCGGCACACCAGCCAAACATTAACACCCGTCACACCAACATTAACAGGTCACCAAGCTTCACGTCATGATGAACATGGAGTGCAAAACACAAGTTGGGGTGCCGCATTAAATGTCCTGCAGGGAATCCTTGTTGCTGCACGGCAACTCGGTGCCAACTCCGTGGCATCCCTAGCTTGCAGCACTCGCTACACACGCTCCAAACACAATCCTGCGCCGTGCCATACGCGTTGTTGCAAGTCACTCTCTTGGCGGCTCGTGCAGTGCAAGATAGGGCCATGAGTTTGAATGGCACGCATCACGAGACAATGTTTTCTGCGCGTCGCAGTTTACCGAATAAAGAGAAGCATTGGAGCACATCGCCATTCCTAAACTACTCTCCTAACTTTGACTGCCCACGCAGCTCAGAAAATGGCAGACTAAATCATATAATATTAATGTAGAAAATAACTGACTAGAGGCGAATACTCTTCTTTAGACGCGATAATCGCCACATTGACACAAGTTGTGCCCTAATACATTGCAAGATAGAGTACAATAATATTGCAGACATCAGCAACTGCAACAGCGAACGACTACAGAGTGAAGTGACATTGTACAGCGAGCGTTAACATTCATATTTTATACAGATAGTTTATAATAATTTCGCATACATCAGCAACTTCATCAGGAACAACGAATGACTACAGAGTGAAATGACACTGTACAGCGAGCGTTAACATTCACATTTACTGGAGATAAAATACAATAATATTGCATACATCAGTCACTGCATCAGGAACAGCAAACGACCACAGAGTGACCTGACATATAACAGCGAGCGGTAACGTTTACATTTACTCATATTTACCGACTTTGTATCGGTGGTCAACTTGTGCTCGAGAGTCCACCGCCCGCCGCTTGCAGCGAATGCTAAGACCAGCAAACCGAAGACATAAATCCTTCACTTCCTTCTCTTTGGTGGGCGAACAGGAGGTGGGCGAGCAGGAGGAGGCAAGGCGCCCTTGGGCGCTGGGTCCTGCCGAGGTCTTGGTGCGTCTGGCCTTGGCCTTCCGTCGAGGGGCGTTCTGGAGAGCCATGAATCCAGCAATTCTGGCTTGGATCTCCTCCTGGAGCGCATTCAGCCTGGCCACGCCAAAGTCCAGCTCCTCGTTTGTGAGGCTGTCGAGCACATCTGCGTCAGGAGCGTCAGCAAGGGCAGTGAGAGGATCCCTGCTGAGCACATCTGCGTCAGGAGCGTCGGTAGGGGCAGTGAGAAGACCCCTGCTGAGCACATCTGCGTCAGGAGCGTCGGCATGGACGGTGAGAGGACCCATGCTGAGCACATCTGCGTCAGGAGCGTCGGTAGAGGCAGTGAGAGGACCAGTGCTGCGGTAGGCCAGCAGGTGGGGCTGCCCAGGGGCCCGCACAAGACGCGCAGGGCTGCTGATGCTGCCGGAGAGCTTCTCGAGGAAGCTACTGCGCAGGGACTTAGGAAGGTAGTCCACAAACGTCAGAGCCATCGCGTTCAGATGAAGGAAATCTTCGAAGGCAAAGTTCAGATGCTGAAGCGATGCAGTACGAGGAAGGTTCCTTTGATGAAGGTAAAGCTGTTGCTTACAGTGAGGCACGAAGCTCTTATGATTGCTGTGCTCTCTCTTTTCTCAGCTCAGTTTGATATATCTGAGAATTATCGAGGTTTAAACAGTCACCGTGCACAAGAAGGATCACGTCTACACACGTACAAGGCCAATGTAATAATGAGTAGATCTCGGCAGCCGGAGAGACCGGCGGCTTGGTGAGATGCTGCTGCGGTTGCCGCCGTTCTGCCGCGCTGCGCTCCCATTGGCTGGCTGATCTCCCGGACTGCGCTCCCATTGGCTGGCTGATCTCACTCACTACCTGCTCTTAGTTCCACTGCTCTCGAATGCTGAACTCGAATATTGTTTTTTGATATCGAACAATTTTCAGAAATAATACATGTTAAACTTGGTCCTAAAAGATCATTTTAGCAGTTTCAAAACTAGTTTTCGCCACGACCCTGTTCCTATTGATGATTCGTAATAGATTAGGTGCTGTATTTTGAAGAGAGTTTCGTAGAACACAATTATGGAATGCTGCATGCTCTGATGCATTGTCTGCACTCAGCGCAAGATGAGGCCAAAGATAATTCTTTGTCATTTGTACGGACACTTCTGTCCATGTTGATCCTTCCTTCACTAAGACACATATGTTGCAAAGTTGTTGTTTGTCAGCCCAGGGAATTTTGACGTTACTTGAATATCTCATAAAACTTAGAACATTTCCTCGAAATGTTTCACGTAAATTCATTCATCAGCAGTCTTCAATGAGTGATGAATGAATCTAAAATACANTTCAGCACCAATAATTTTCAAGACCTCCTCATATCCAGTACCATTAACGTACCACAAAGTACCATCTAAATCTGAAAAATGTCCAGTACCACAAAGTACCATCTACGTTCAGTATATGTAGCACGTTCTGTCACTTGCCTTGCTCTACTCAACTAGTCCGCTCGACTATGTAGTTCGCTCAACTCAAGTACCCAACAGAAAAGACGTTCTTTCCTCCCATCCAAAATACCAGACCAGATTAAACATTTGGCCGTCATCGGAAGAGCCTCAGGGCATTACTGGTAAATTATGTACGACAAAAATCCTCTTCTTGTCCGACGTCCCACAAAATTGAGGACGTCAAAGAATATTACGAGAGGGAACTTGAACGAATATTCTTCTGTTGAGGGACTTCCGCCGTCTCGCTAATGAACCTTTCTTCTCCAGGGAATTTTGTCGGGCCGGCCAGCCCCCTTCTGCCCTTCCGCCCTTCCGCCTTTCCAGTCCCCTTCCACCCTTCCACCCTTCTGCCTTTCCAGCCCCCTTCCACCATGAGATCCTTTAAGGGTTTATGCCTTTCCAGTCCCCTTCCATCCTTAGATCCTTTAAGGGTTTATGCCTTTCCAGTCCCCTTCCACCGTTAGATCCTTTAAGGGTTTTCTCCTTTCCAGTCCCTTCCACCCTTAGATCCTTTAAGGGTTTATGCCTTTCCAGTCTCCTTCCACCTTTAGATCCTTTAAGGGTTTCCTCCTTTTCAGTCCCTTCCACCCTTAGATCCTTTAAGGGCTTCCCCTTTTAAAGCCCTCCCGCCCGTACACCCTTCAGACATTTCCACCTTTCCAGCCCTCTTCCACCCGTCAATCATTCAAGCTTTTCTGTCCTCGGACTTTTTAATTTTCCTCCCACACGGGGAAATTTTAGGGTCGTTATTTTCACTGAAATTTTCGTTGCCCGGATCATGAATACAAGTAAGCGGTGCTCGTTTTTAGGCCTACGTCCGACACCGGACTTTCGATGACTGAAAAAGAAAATAGTCATCGAAGTGTATGAACGCGTCAGCTGTAATTTTAATTCAGAGAGTCAACAATTTTTGTCCCTGGAAATTTCAAATGAATGGATGCTTTGATAACGCTTCAAGAACTCCTGAAATTTTAAATGGTCAGTAATTAGGAATCTCCGCACAAAAAGCCTTCTTGCAGAAATTGCTATCAGTAACACGCATTTACTGTGCATTTAGTGTGTTCTGATGTGAAATGTACTTAGTGTGCATTTAGCAAGAGCACACGATATGAAAGGTTCAACTCCGATACATGAAATGCAGAAACAAAAATACCAACGCTCCAATAGTGATTTATTTATTTTGGCGCAAAATTATGTCCCGTGCTTCGCAAAAATAGAAATGTTTCATTATGAAACGGTGGAAAAAATTTCAATAAATACAATTGGGTAAATTCCAGGGAAAGGACAAGAACAACTGAATTACATGACAAGATACATAAAAGAAATACATTACGAATTGTCAGTCAAGTGAAGGGAAATAAATTGGGAGCCTGGCCTTCAACAGTCCCAAGTATATAAGTATTTTTCTTCTTTCTCCCATAATTGAGGTTTAAATAATTTAGCAAAAATTAATAATACGATAACAATAAATAACTAAGTTAAAAACGCGTGTGTTGGAGTTGTGCAATCGCATCGCCGGTATATGATCATATTTTGAGAGATGAAATAAAAAAGAACCGAATCATTAAATGGAGAAACTCGTTCCATGAATACTATTTTCATTGACTTTAGGCAAATTTTTCGCTCTGCGATTTGAGCTCAGAAATTTGCCAAATGCGACCAGTGACCGCAAAAGCTCTGGAATATCGCTTTCGAATCTTATTTTTGCCTCGAGTTGACTCACGTTTTGTATGAGTTTAATTTTAGCATGTGTTGAACTCCATTACGTTATTAAATCTTGCATGAATTGTAATTTTACAAGTTTTGAACTCCATCACTTACACACTTCTGAAATGTGAGAACATCGTTCGTCCTCCAAACGCGGCACTAATAAATGCTTCAAATTAAGTTGAACTTTGTAAAATTATATTTAAAGTTAAATTGAACCGGATGAACACAATCGCATGTGACCCCTAACTTGAAAAAAAAATGAAAGAAATTGAAAAAGATCAACACTTTTTTTATGAGAAAATTTAAAGAAGCTCAACACTTTTTTGAAGAAAATTTAAAGAAGCTCAACACTTTTTTGAAGGAAATTGAAAGAAGCTCAACACTTTTTTGAAGAAATTGAAAGAAGCACAACACTTTCTTTGAAGGAAATTGAAAGAAGCACAACACTTTCTTTGAAGGAAATTGAAAGAAGCACAACACTTTCTTTGAAGGAAATTGAAAGAAGCACAACACTTTCTTTGAAGGAAATTGAAAGAAGCTAGGAGGACAAGAAAAGGTCGAGTAGAAGTGCAATTCGGCCAGCGCAGGGTCCCCCAGGACCCCCTTTAGAGGGGGTCGTATCCCGGGGGCACGGAACTTTGAGGTGTCCGGTAAAAGCTGCCTTAAAGGCAGGCATTCTTTGCCAGACCCGACCTGCGCTACAGCGAGCTGTTCTAGTCGTCCGCTCTGTCAGGGTGGTAGATTTCCACCTCAGGATCCTTGGTTCTACCTCAGGATAATCGGTTCTACCTCAGGATGCTCGGTTCTACCACAGGATGCTCGGTTCTACCTCAGAATGCTCGGTTCTACCACAGGATGCTCGGTTCTACCTCAGAATGCTCGGTTCTACCACAGGATGCTCGGTTCTACCTCAGGATGCTCGGTTCTACCTCAGAATGCTCGGTTCTACCACAGGATGCTCGGTTCTACCTCAGGATGCTCGGTTCTACCACAGGATGCTCGGTTCTACCTCAGGATGCTCGGTTCTACCTCAGGATGCTCGGTTCTACCTCAGGATGCTCGGTTCTACCTCAGGATGCTCGGTTCTACCATAGTAAACTCGTATCTACTTTGTTTGACTTGGTTCTACCGTGGGAAACTCGGTTCTACCTTAACAAACACGGTTCTACCCTAACAGACACGGTTCTACCCTAACAAACACGGTTCTACCCTAACAAACACGGTTCCACCCTAATAAACACGGTTCCACCCTAACAGACACGGTTCTACCCTTACAAACACGGTTCTACCCTAACAGACACGGTTCTAC
>JACJUY010013106.1:2135-20581 GCA_014220935.1 Platorchestia sp. MABIK | reverse complement strand
AAGCCACCACTCAGTAAGCCACCACTCAGTAAGCCACCACTCAGTAAGCCACCACTCAGTAAGCCACCACTCAGTAAGCCACCACTCAGTAAGCCACCACTCAGTAAGCCACCACTCAGTAAGCCACCACTCAATAAGCATCACTGTTTAGCAACGAAAACGATGAGATTTCATTGAATCTTATAGCTAATTTTTCACCGACAATCTACTACTTTCTTTTTCAACTTTTATCTGGTTTCATGAACTTTTCTGTCAACTTTCTGTTTCTTTGTTTTCTGTATAGATTCCGCTTTCCATTTTCTTTAAACTAAATGGTGCCTTCCTCTTTCCTCTCTTCGGAGTGCTCTTTTTTTGCAGTTAGGAAGGCTTAAACTAACACACAATGTAATATTTTTCAAGGGAAGAACTTTTTTTTACGAATTTGTAGAGTATTTAAGAACAAATGGGTATACATTGTATTTTTTCAAACTCCGATGGATGTGTATTTAGAGTTATATTTTTGTTGTCCATTTGATCTATTCTAATATATTGAGGAAGGCCGATCTGATAGCAAGATTCATCTGTGATTACAATTTATCTAAATCCAGATATTAGTGAAATATTTTACATTAGTAACACGAATATCCTACAGAATTATAAGCCAGGTAAAAAAGAAAACTAACGTTATAATGAACGTTGTTTATTGCATTCGTTTCAGAATATTAAAATTCCATCTTAAGTGCTGTAACGAGGAAAAGATTCAAACTTTCGTGTTTCAGAACTGAAGATGAAATTTTAATATTCGGAAGCGTATGCTTTAAATTACTTCTATTTTTGACATTGGTATTTCTTTTCATCTTACGCGTGAGATTCCCTAAGTATCGACCCATTGGAAATATAATTAGAAGCCAGAACCCAATAGAAACCACACTGGCGAATTACGAGTTAATAAATAGTATCTAAGCTCCATTAATATCTACGTTAATTAGTTAATCAATAAATCAAAAAATTATCAAATCAGATAATTAATTAGATATTAGTTACTTAGTAATAAGGTAAGTAGTTAAATATTTAATTCCATTAATAACTAATGTATTTACTTTTAAATTAATAATTACCTTCTAGGCTCCATTAGTTTTCAGAATTGTTTTCGACGATTTTGAACAACAATATCAGAAGAGGCTTCTTCACTCCCTGGTGACACAGCAATATTCTTCCGTCGTTCACCGGATTCAGAAGCCTCTATGAATATTTTTTTAAATGTATTTTAGTCTTGAAAATACTTTTCAAGAATCCATACCATCTCAGGGTATAAAATGAAAAGTATTTCACTCATTTGTTCTGAATGTGTTGAAGTCCACGTATTTCTTGGGTCTCCCTCAGGAGGATACAACTACTGTGTCTATGGAAATAAACACTCCCACGGCAAAACTGTGAGGTTTCGAGCTGAGAAGTAGGTTTTCCTTTCGTTGAAATTGAGTAGGATTTTGGTTTCGTTACGGACCCTCCTTTTCCTACTTACTGCTGTTCTGTTTTTCAGCCCTTCTGAATTTCTTCTACGATTTTCATGTGGTCTAATAAACTTCGTTCTTAACTTAGTGTATGTCTATAGGTAGAGGGTGTAGAGTGGGAACAAGCCTTGTGTATATATTCCCTTGTGCATTTTACACTCCATGCTAAATGATACCTTCCTCCTTTTTCCCCTTCGTTAAACTAACTTATTTAAACTATATCTTTTGAAAGTATTTCTAGTGATCGAGAGTGTCTTTAAAAGCTATTGTTTTAGAAGTTCTTCTGTTCCCTCGCTGAGTTCAAAAGAACGATTAGGTTAGGAGTAACCTGTTCTTTTTCTTATCTCATTTCATTGGTCAAACTCCGGGAAATCTGTAGCTTTCGGCCACGACTCAGCGCAGAATCTTAGTTAAAGGCAATCAATTTTATAGTTCGTGACCCTGATGAAGAAAGTTTATACCATCAATAACAAAGGATGGGCCAAAGTTGGGTATCTCATTGCAAAAAAAGCCTCATTAGCGACAGCGAATGTTTAAAAATGTTTTAGACACTCCTTTCAATTTTTTTATTGCATTCTTGTGCTACTTGTAAAAATTTCCTTACAACTTCATTCAGAAACACTGAATGGAGTTACAGCTCGGACTGGTGTTCTAATGCATGATTTTGAACTAGCTATTCGTAGTAGACTGAACGTTCACCACTACTATATGGCGATTTACCTCAAAAGCTATGAAAAAACACGTAAAAGACACAGTCATGTCTCAATTGTCTCACTGTATAAATGAGAAGCAACACAAATTTTCAACTGAGCAATTAAACAGCACCAATTTTTCAGCGTTCCACGAAGAGATCTAAAGTAACGAGGGAAATCAACGTAATATATTGAAATATTCTTAATTCAAAAACTTCAGGGAGAAAATAGAAATGAACAATAGCTGTGGATTGAAGTTACGCTGAAGAGATAAAGGTGATCGCAACGGTGATGCACGAGCTGAGAAATTGTTCGTGTTCCTGCACGTGCAATGGTGAGATTGTTGGTGCTGACATTTTTAGCGTTGAGACAATGGGTGTTGAGATTGTGGAAGAGTGAAATAGAATGTGCTTAAATTGTTGGTTTTGTTTTTCTGAAAGTGAGATTGTCGGCGATGAGATAGTTGGTGTTGATATTGACTACTGGTCCGCTGGCGATGACAAAAACATTGACCGGAGGATGACACTTGAGCGACCTAGCGCGCTATCACATGTGACATGTGACATGCTTGGGTTCTTCGCCGAATTAAAAAAATAAATTTTATTGTTCTGAGATGGCGTGTGTGTGAGGACAATATCAACGGTTGGCATGCTCTCCAATTTTACCGTTGGTGAAAGTTCAAATTTGTCTGAAGTTAATGTTTGTTTTGCGGCACTTGCAAGAATATTCCTTTGCTTCTGAAAGAATCGCGATTTGTACTTTGAGTGTAGAGTTCAATCTCATTACTTCAAACGTGACCTCCGTACTTCCGTTACGTTCGTGACAAAATAAACTTTACGTACGAATGAGGCTAAAATTCCTGTACGAAAATCTGGTCATCCTCATCTGCAAAAAAGTACGCGTATAAAATTTTAATTCAAGCGACATTTATCCGAAGTACTTTAAAAACTATATATCTAATGACGACGCTGTAAAAAATCAAAGTCAATGTGATGAAGAATTCTAAAAACTTATTAGTCATTTCACTGAAAGTTTAAAAACGTAAAATAGGCTTCTAGAAAAAAACAAATACCAAAAACCATCAATTTGTTAACGTTCGACACAAAAGAAACACGGATGGCACCATTTCACGCTGCACGGCACATCATTTCGGCATCTCACGTCAGTAAAATGCGCCTGGAAATGCGAGGCTGCAGTGCAGTTAGACATGAAATATTATTCTTTCGACTGGCAATTCCGTTCGAACAATCAATGGCAATCTGTTTTCCCACTGACAATCTGCAGTGAAAGTGACAAGCAATATTGGATTATCGATTGCGAATTTTTGGTCCCGAATTTCAGACATGACGGATTGGCGTCGCAGCGAATTATTTCCTTCAGTTTTGTGAGGATCATGGCACTGGCGGAAAATGTGCGAATATTCCAAACGGATTCATGCACCAATACGCAGGGCTTTTGTAATTCTAGGAGGATTTATGCACAAATGTGTCTAGCGGAGGATTTTTTTATACATTCTAAGAGGGTTTACTCACAAATGTATAAAAAATATCCGCTATACGCACAAATGCGTATAGCGGATATTTTTTATACATTCGAGGAGGGTTTACGCACAAATACTCGAAGTGATTGCTATTTTACACATTCTAGGAGGATTTAATGATGCCCAATTATGTGTAGTGAATGTTAATTAACAAATTCTTGGATGATTCGTGCAAAAATCCATAATACACAGCGAATATACACTGCCCTTTCCGAAAGATGTCATACGCGTGGGCCCCCAACAAATGCTCACTTAAAATATTTCAGGAAGATTTGTGCAAGGAAACGAATGATGTTATTGTTGTTGTTAATGTTGAATATTTTTGTTACTGTTGAATGAAAGTGCGAGGTTTGCAGGCCCTCTAGTTTTGTGCATACATTCAACTTGCATTGCTTATATTGCCAGTTTTATATTCTGCTGTTGTTGTGCAACTCATCTCAGTTCGGTGAAATTACAATATAGTAATGAATTACACATTTGTCTCATTCGCTGTGTTTTCGCAGTTACGATTGGTTTGATTAGGTTGTAAGTAGCAGAAGTAGGAAATCGACTTTGCTGCTTGAATACATTTTTGTCCTTCCAAAGAAATATAAAATATGCAATTGCACGATAACATTTCACCTCGTATGATTTCATTTATTTTTTTAAAGTTCTCGAAACATGGAATGGAATTCATTTATACGCTTACTTAAATGAGCAATTTACCTAGCGGCACACATAAATATGCCCCAGTACGCCGGGTAGGTGTTAAAGGTAATTGTAGAATGCTTTTAGACGTTTCTGAACCAACTTTAAAGATGAACTTGATCTTGAAAGAACTGATTTCATAGGGACGTTGATCTTAAAAGGACTTCTCATGCAGAAACGTCAAGAGTGTAAAATTAAGTCAAGGAGAAGCTCAAATTAAAAAAAAGCATCATCACAAAAGGCATCTCCAGAGTTTTGGGGTGTTTTAGTCGCACAGAAATGTTGACGTCCCGAAGTCCCTATGAAAATTTCAAAATTTAAAGGCGTTTAGAATTGCAGAATTCGAACTGAATCGTAAGTTATTACTCAAATAAATCGAAGGTTACGCTCACACCTTCACTTGAACCATTTATCATTACTCACCAGCACCTGCAATAATTAATAGTGTCTGTTCAGCGCGAAATATTTCAGGGGCGTTGACCTTACCGAGCGATGAATGAATGTTAGGCCTACGTATGTTCTGCGTCTGGTACACGACACTGCAACGTCTCAGTGCACTGCTGTGTTGGGCGGTAAATGCGCTCTATGGGGAATGAAGATTTAAACAAAAGTTTTTTGATAAATGTTTGTTATACACTCTTACGCCTTGGTAAGTGATTGGGCACAAATCTGAAATTTGTGCATCCTCATACTGAGATATTGAAATGAGAGATATTCCCATTCTTCTTATGCTAAGAAATAAAGCCTAACTGAGACATGTGCTTAATTTACCGCCTCCTCATGCCCCCTCAGGAAGATACAATTATTGTACCTATGTGAATTAGCGCTCCTAGGAAAAACATGTGAGGTCCCGAGCTGAAGTTTAGGTAGGCCTTCGTCTTGTTAAAATAGAATACATAATTTGTTTTACTAAGGACCATCTTTTTTCGGCTGTCCTGTTTTTCAGCACCCAATACTTTTTCCACCAACTTTTACCTTGTTTCATGATCTTCATTCTCAACTTTCTTTTTCTTTGTACCTTGTTTATGCATAGATTCTGTGTTCCCATAAGTCCATACTAAATGGTGCCTTCTTACTTCCTCTCTTTGAAACAACTTTGTTGCGATAAAGGAGACTTAAACCAACATCTAATCGCTCTCCTCATGCAAAAATTCTGAGCATTCTGCGCAAAAAATGGAGAAGTATTCGTAATTCACTCTTCCCTCATGACGAATGAATGACACAATAGGAAAAATGTTCGAAATTCCTTCTCTCGTACGACTAAATAACTGAGCAAAATAGCATGGTTTCAATTCCAAGCTATGAATTCTGATAAGTTATTTAGTGGACCTTATGCTCCTTCTGTATTTTGACAGATAGTATATATTCACTGTATATTTGAAAAAAATGTAATAGATGTATACAAAATATTTGGAGAGAAAAATTAACACTTTTTCATTTATTTTGTTAGTATTAAATGTACCCTTCAGATTAGCAAATGTACCACTAGGAGTAAAAGTCCCCCAGGCAAGGAACCCATAACTTAGAAGAACGCGCGCAGCCGGAGAACCGTGGGCGAGGTGCCGGAGATGGTCGCCCTCTAATTGCATCTGTGGACAGCTTCTCCAAGGATGGATGCATGAACTGCAGAGAATGCGGGGCTGGAAATGTGTGTTCTATTCCCACCGCCACACAGACTAATGATTGCTTTCAGCACCGAAGACTGCTGAATAAATGAAAAATACATATAAGTTTCACGAATTTGAGTATTTAAATACCTCAATTATCTGCTACCTAATAACACTGCCACTTTTACTCTAACGATGACCAGTAGAGCGAAAATTTACCTCAATAGGCTTGCATCAATGGGCTTGCAAATATTGCCGTCTGTGCCCTGAAACTGACGGGAATTTACCTCAGAAAGTTTGTATCGCAAACATTCAAAATACTGCTGGTTTGGTCTTAAATTTCCCCTGTAGTGGAAAAATAAACTCAAATGAGCTTAAATCTTTGGGACACAAAAAAGTGCCGGTAGTGCTCGGAAGCTCATTAGTCGTACTGTTATTTACCAACGTAAGCTTGTATCTTAGATACTCGAAATGCCTCCAATTAATGGATCACCAAAGCAGAACTGCAGCAGTGGTCCTGCTACTGCAACACTTTGTCCAGCCACCGAGGCTCACTCTTACTGACCTATTTACTTGCTTTGCATTGTTTACTCTCAAACGTAGTCGCCCATCTGTCATTTAATTATATTGAAATTTACTTTATTCGTTTAATTTATTGTGCAATACTAGTCTTTAGATAAGTTTTAAATAAATCTTCGAAAATAAATTGATCACACAATAGATAAATAAATCAAAAATATTATTTTGAAAGCAAATAGATCAGTTTAACTAAATTGTTCATCCATACAACAAACTTAGGCGACTAACTCACAAGTCGACCCGTCTCTAGCTACATTACCTCGCTCTTTTCTATTTACAACCTACAAGACTAAACATTCCCTCCCTCTTTTCTAGTCACAGCCTACAACACTACCGGTAAATATGTAGACAGACACTCACAGTGAAACACGTGAAGTACATCAACAAATATCCCCAGTTCAGTTTTCCGTAATTGCTGAGCCCTCGTCAAATATTTGCCAGAAACTCGACCTTGAGCTCAGGCGAATTTCTTGCATCGTTTTCCTTAGCAAATATTGTCAGTGCTATTCAATGGCTGCCACAGCCAGCATACGGAGGCTGACTTCCAGCCCAGGAAAGGTCTTCTCAAGGAGTTGTAATTATTATTATATAATAATTATTTAATTATCCAATAATTAAATAATTATTATTTAATTAAATAATTATTATATAATTAAATAATTAAATAATAATTATTTAATTATTGGATAATTATTATTATTATTTATAATTATTTCATCCTTGAAATTATCACTCTCAGTAAGTGAGGGAAGGAACGTGAGGTCTCGGATTGAAGGTTAGGCAGGCCTTCCTTTTGTTGGAATAGAATGTTGTTTGTTTAGCTATGAACTATTTTTTTCTGTTTCACTGTTGTCCTGTTTTTCAGCACCAGCTGCGTTCCTCATTAACTTTATTTTGTTTCATTAACTTACTTCCTACCTTAGTGTTTTTCTGCGTAGATCTCTCGTGATAATATGCCTTGAGCGAAGGACTCTCCATTCGCTAAGACTCATACAAAATGATGCCTTAACTTTCCTCTTTTTAGAACACCTTTGTTGTGGTTGTTGTGGATAGGGAAGCTTAATCTAACTCACCTAATCTAGTTTAACTTTCAGCGGGCGGTGGGGAGGGGTAGATCATAAGCGATGTATGGATTACGGGGAAGTGTGGGGCATGTTGAAAAATATAATAATCGGTGAAGGTAAAATTGACATGTTAGGAATGGATGATTGTTTTAAGCTAAGAATGACAATAGGAAACAAATAATAACAGTATACATTGTGTCAGTGCGACAGTGATGGCTGCAGAGCAGGACTGGTGGCTATCCTGACACATTTGTGCTTGAGATACTCGTGACGCGTTGCTTACTGATGTAAACGTAGCATGTGGTATGCCTTAAATTTTGACGGAGTGCTGCGTTCTCCTATGCTGCTTTTCCAAGACTATTATAACTCCACCCTAACTGCCAGAGCTGTACCTGTACTATCATAACTGTACCAGGGCTGTCAGAACAGTACCAGTGCCACCACTACTGTACCAGGACAACCACGATTGTACCAAGACCACCACAACTGTACGAGAACCACCAGAACTGTACCAGGACCAAAAGAACTATACCAGGACTGCCTGAACTGTCCCAGGACTAGTAGAACTGTACGAAAACCACCAGGAACCAAAAAGACTAAAGAAAATCCGGCCAAATTCCATCATTTTATTTATTCAGCTTAGCGTCACTTCAGCGCCCAGAAAGAAGACTCCTAAGATTTATCGACAATTTAAATTCATATTCGAAATCGCTGCAGTAAGCCCGAAAATGTAAGCCATATAAGATTTATAGGCAAGCCCTTGGCTCTGGCGGCCGTCTCTCTGCCTGGATACTGAAAATAAATCTGCCGCGGCCGCTCGCTGAAACATTCTCTGCCCTCAAACTATTTGACTCTTTGGCCAAATCCAGCAGTGCTCCCAGGATGGAATTGGAATTGAGGGAATGGATTTCCAGGCGCATTAGGAAGATTACTGGTTTGCTGGTGGAACTGTGAGCGAGGCGGCGCGAGTGTGATAGAAATACCTTGCAGTGCTCAGGGGACGTGGCTTTCCTCGAGTATTAGTTCAGGTATTTTGGCTCCCTTCGGATAATGCAATCACAAGCGGTGATGCTAGTTTCGGGCAACTCCTGTGTGTTTTAGTTTTGGTCTAGAGAACCAACTCCTTACTTGGCTATGTTATGATGCAAGCTTTGGTTTGCTCGGTCACTGCTTGTTGACCCACCGGTGGTCACTGCTGACTCGAAGTGGTCACTTGTTGATTCTTATTTACTTTATTAATATCAAGTGAACGCACCTTCCGCGGTGGTAACTTGTTAATTTATATTTACTTTTGTTCCAGTTCAACACGTGTTAAAATACGAAGATAATCACTCATCATTTTTACTCAAAGAACACTCAATTGTTAAAATTCTAAATCAGTCAGTTTCTATAAACACAATGTTTCGATGTTACTAGCATCATCCCCCTCAGGGAGATACAACTATTGTATCTATGGGAATTAGCGCCCCCTGAGGGACAATGTGAGGGCGCGAGCTAAAGGTTAGGTCGGCTATCTTTTTGTTAAAATTACATAGGTTTTTGTTTTGTTACGGACCATTTTTTTTCGGTTCACTGCTGTCCTGTTTTATCAACACCTACAACTTTCTTCTTCAACTTTGATCTTGTTTCATGAACTTCTTTCTCATCTCACTGTTTCTATGCTCTTTCTGCATAGATTCCGCGTTCTCTTCACTCCATACTAAATGGTGCCTTCTTCCTTCCTCTCTTTGGATCTCATTTGTTGAGGATATGGAGGCTTAAACTAACTAATAATTTAATCTCCTAGCATCATCAGGCTGCAAAATACAAAAGAAACACTTAGTCACATTGGTAAAAACTATGTCAATACAAAACTTAAACTACATCAGACTGGAAAAAAAATATAGGTAATCATATTGCGAGAAGACAAGATAGGGCGAATTTTGTACAAGATTGAAACTACAGCTGACTAGTTATTATTGCACGCTAGATATTCACATGTTATCGGCACCAGCGATAGAGGCAAAATGGACGAATGGAGGTTACAGACGTCTAAGTCACAGTCCGACTGAATAATTTTAGAGCAAAAAAATAATTTGTATTTTCGTTGAGGCAAGGTTTAAGCTTATGAATGTGCAGTGCTTCTATTATTTGAATATGCTCTTTTTTCATAACATTGTACAAGATTTTTGTATTTGAGTACAGATCTTCATTTGAGGGTTTACAGCTATGTTCAATACGAAAATGATTAAAAATGAAGTATTGATATTTGTGTGCAGTTAATCTTTGTTTAAGCGTCATCCTATTCATGCCAATGTAACACTTATTGAGAGATTTACATTCTCTCCTGTTACACTCGAACTGATATATCACATTGGCTCTGTCTAGGTCGCTGACTCGTGAGCTGGAAATATTGTTTCTTACGAGAAGATCGCTGATTTTGAGATTCTTAAAATACACACGCACTTTAATTGCCCTCTCTGGATCTGTGGGTTTCACGAAAGTTTTGAAAATATTTTTAAAAACACGTTCGTCTATTTTATAATTGTTATGCATCTGATTTTCATAAAATATATCTATATTCCGCTGGTTAGGTCTCGGATTATGGTCTCGATTCAAAATTCGGTTGACAAACTTACCTATAGTTTTATCAATAAAAGTATTGGGGAAATTGTTATTAACTAGCAACCGTTTGACTCTAAGCGTTTTTGAATGAAAACTGACCTAGTTTCTGCACACTTTATAAGCTCTATTAACCAAGGTATGAATGACTCCTTCTTAATACACTTGCGGAGTATCACAATAGTAGTTTATGGTTTCACCAGCATGCGAGGGCTTAACATACACAGATCTCAGAAAAGCACCCTGCGATGCTTCAACTAAAACAAGAAATGGCAGCTTCCCGCTTACACTCAGCTCGTACGTACAACACAACACCGAATTATTAGGCATGAAATTCCTCAACATCTCCAACTGCTCTACGGTCTCAATTTCAACAAAAATGTCATCCACGTATCTGGCGAACAAAATCGGCTAAACCGGTATAGAGTTCAAGACCAGGTTTTCAACGTGAGACATGTAAAAGTTAGCAAATATAGGTCCTAAAGGGGAACCCATATAGCCACCCCATCAACCCGACGAAACAAACTATCATCAATATGTCGAAAAGGAGCTTCAGTGGTACAGATAGTAAGGAGTTGCTTTAAAATATGCCGAGGAAACATATTAGGAGGAGATAGATCTTTGCTATCGTATGCACAATTTAAAATTATCTCTATCGTGTCCGAAATATTTACTTTATTACAATCAAGTGAACGCACCTGCCACGGTGGTCACTTGTTAATTTATATTTCCTTTATTACAATCAAGTGAACACACCTTCCAAGGTGGTGAGTTGTTGTTTTTAGTTTACTTGAATAAAATCACGTAAAACCACGTTCCATTTAGTGTTTACCATTTTCAGAGTCGAGTATTCAAATTGATTTTCATTTGGTTTGGGTACTGAACTGCAGTTTAATTCCCGGCAGGGAACGTGTTAGCAAAAATTTTTCAAAAGATGTGTTTCGCGTGTCTACTGGTTTCCCATAACCAAAGTAAAATTTTTGTGTTTTTCTCAAGAAAAATTCTCATAAAAATTTGAGCACATGTAACTTAAAGCTGTCAGCAGCGTGACTGCAGATAATAAAATTTGTGTTTTTTCCACGAAAAAGTTTTCAAAAAACAGAAAGTGGAATTGAAGCCAGAGAAACTTTTAGCTTGGCTATGAAGTCCAATTTAAATGTTACAGCTTTCGTATTGACCAAAGAGCTCGCAGAATATGTTCAAAATTCTTTTTACTTGTCTGAAATTTGTGGCTCTGAGGTCATCTTTTGCAAAAACAAAATAGTTTAGCAAAATATTACCGCCTCAACTATTTAATTTCAGACCCCTGCTCTCAGACCATCAATTTCTGCATCGGTGTAGGAACGTTTCCGGGCGAGGAAAAACCGAAAGACCAACGATTAAATTTGAACTGGAAAGTTTTACTTTCACTTCAGACTTTCGGCTCTAAGTAGGACGGTTTCCGACGACCATCTCACGATGATAGTTACCATGGATCCAAAAGTATAGCATCATCAGTCTTGCTCAATGCTAAGAGCAGAATTACAAGCAATGACTGATACCATTATTGGGAAGCGGCCCTTAATATTGGCGGATCATCGAGGGCTTTTTGAAACACTCGAACCCTCCATCACTGTCTGCTCCGCTGGCCCACACGTGCCTGATGCGGCGCTCGTGCTTCCATCATCTTATGCAAACATTTCATCTCCCCTTATGAGCTTGGGCCTCACAAAAGACGGATTATTAGACGCAGCGAGTTCACTCAGGGTCCTAACTTTGTTCAAGATCACAAAGGCTGCGCCGAGGACTCACGGAGGCTGTCTTGGGCTCCTCAAATTTTGCTTTTGTAGTTAGAAGTCCTGAGCAACAAGGTTGCAGCTCACTCCAAAAATTCTTACTTCCATTACACAGCAAAGTTACGGACGACTTTGTTGACACTTCGCACTTCCTGCCACAGCGCCTGCTGGTGTGAGCTGGGAACTCTGTGAGCTGAAAGCTCTGTGAGCTTCAGGGCAGTTCGAGTGAGCTGTTAGTATCAGCGTTCGTGTCAAAATAATGTGCATCTTTCGGGTACGCCGTAAACAGAAATCTCCAAGTCCATTGTGATATTTTATGGTAGCTTGAAGCTACGAAATTGAGTGACAATCACGGGAACGCTTGTCTTTTGCCAAAATGATTCTCAATTTGACCATTTAACCCAAAAGTGGCTCAGCGAGTGCTGGCAATGAGCGTGGAGACCGAATGCCTCTATGCTAAAACGCTTATTTCACTACTGCTCTTGGAGGATTGGAACTTTTCCAATCCTCCTAAACAATAATGTTGTAAGCAGTTTCTTGCATGCTGCTTGCCTGCTTGCTTGTTGCTTGCTTGTCGCTTGCTTGGATCATGTTTTTACTCCCCACCTTGTAAACTGGATGCTTGAACACTACATTCCGGGGTACTTTTTTAAATGATTTAATCAATTGAGTTTTAATTTTTTCCAAGATAATCTTCTAGCACAAAATTAGAGATGTTGAAAGAAGAAACTACGTGCACATTTAATTTAAACCTTTTAACGTCAGCATTTTTCTACTCAATTATATTTGTTAAAATCACCACCATTAGACTTACTCTGACATCAGGTAGTCACCGACATTAGAATGAGGAAGAAGCTGCCACTCGGCAGTGAACACCAAAGAACACACTGGGGAGCAAATTTAGCAAAAAATACAATATATTGAGGCTATTTTCGACAGTGGACCGAAAAGTCTACCGAAAAATTTTAAATACAGTTTTCACGAGTAAATTAGAGCTGCTTTAACGTAAAAAACTCCGTCATTTTTGACGGCTGAGATACACCAGTGCTCTCATCCCCCCTAGAATAATTGGCTTAATTTAAACTCACATTTATATGAAACCCTTGTGTGCAACATTCCGAACAATTCATCCCTATTTGAATAGTTGCGTAGATATCATTGTTTCATGGAGAATAATTTGCTCAATTAATACATATATATATAAACCTCCTGTCAGCAACATTCCCAATGATTCATATCTATTTGAATGGTATCATAGAGACCATTAAAATGATATAGAAAACCTGGCATCCGCTCACTTCTGTTTATAAGCCATCAAATATTGCGGTATTGCGGAAGTGAAAAATGAATCTATTAATTGTTCAAGAACATGCCACTTCTCGCGAGGAAAAAAATATAACGATTTTTTCAAAAACTTCTTGGCAAAAATCTATCCTTTAAACTGGGTGGGCCAGGAGTAACTGACCCTTTTAATTTGCTAACAATAGGAAAACTGTGAACGCTAGGAAGTTGAAACTTATTTCCTTTGAAGGAATAACATTTTTATGGTTTATCAACACTATGTTTTGAATTTGATGTCATTTAAATGACTGCCACAACTGTTTTGACCAATTAGGGTTCTTTTCTTTGTCGTTTTCATAACGCTACTTAGTGTTTCAGGCGAGAGTTGAGCTATTTCAAAATGTGTGTTGTTTTTAAGTTCAAGTAAATTTGTTGGATTTGTTTCATGAACTCATGACTTGAAGTATAGCCCCACAAGAAGAAGTCGCATGGGGACGAATCTGGAGAACGAGGAGGCCAAGGGATGTTAACAAATCGTGAAATCAAATGATTTGGAAAGCGCTCTCCCAACAATGTCATCGTTTCTCTTGCTGTTGATAAACAAAGTGCTGATAAACCATAAAAGTGTTATTCTTTCATATAAAACAAGTTTCAACTTCCTAGCGTTCATAGTTTTCTTTTAATTAGCAAATTAAAAGAGTTAGTTACTTCAGTCCCACGCTGAATAATAAATAAATAATCAATAATACTCTGTCGTTGCTTGATTGGTTGGTCCGTATATCTGTCAGTCTATTAAGGTTGCTTAATGAACGTATCTGTGGTACGAGTTTCACCAGTGCACAAGTAGAAGAATATTTTAATAACAGGCACTATTAGGATGGATATATTTATTTGTCATCCACATCTGGAAGATGCATTTCAAGAAAATACCGAATCCCGTCATTGCTGACGGGTCGTGTGCACAAGTTCGGCCATGGTTTTTGTAGTTTAAATTGCTTTCTGCACACTCCAGCAGCAGAGACTGGTAATGATTGGACATATCATCTTTGTTTAAGAACCAAAGAACCTTTTTCTTCAATTTTAGGAAATCTTTTCATGTTTCGCAACACACGACGCGCTTTCAAAATTTAGCATTTTCAGTCTCGGCTTAACCCCTCGGTCTCACCCCCTATTTCTATATTATCTCACCGCCCATTTTAAGTGTCACTGGACCCCAAATAACGTGGGTTACTTAACTCACATTTTAAGGATCAGAGAACTCACATTTTGGTGGTCATAGGACTCTCAAATCATAGGTCTGTATTTCTAAATCTCATTTCTCTCTTATCCCTTGTATGTGAAATCTACGAACAGTTGTGCCTCGAGACACACGTTTCTAATAGTACACATTTACAAAACTACCGTATAACGGCTTTTCATGTAGATTGGAACACGACGTGCAAAGTATATTTAGCCCTTCATCCAATAGTCATGCATACGAACACATCTTGTATGCGACGCATGCATCACGTGCGTTACGTTATGCAGATTATCTTAACAAATTTGCGAACCCAAACTCACGTTTCTGGCTGCACGATCGCATCCATGTGAGTGTCGCATGTACGCTCTGGCCTGCACGGTCCCAGCAGGCTTGTCTAATGCAAGCCCTGTATCTCCGGTGGCTCATCTCATTACATTATCTTCAACTAACGCGAGGCTTGGCGCTTCACTTACTTACGTGGCCTTTAATCAAGAGGACCACTTCCTGGTGCTTCATGTAATGAAAATTGTTGGCAACTGCCTAGAGCACTGTTGTCCCCGTTGTCTTTTCACTGCATAACCGTATCTGGGATACGAGTTTCACCAGATGCTTTTTCACTGCAGTCAAGAGCTCCGTGAATTCGCTTCAGGACACGTGTGTGATTTGGCTTTCATTTCAGAAGCAAAACTCGGAAGTATGTATACGGCGAGGATTGTAGCATTATAACAATATTAATTCAAATCCTATTGGAGTCTGACAAAGCCCTCTATCTCAGAGCCCAGATGTGTTTCACGTAATTGATATAGCGCTTTTTTTGCGTTTTTGTGCAGAGATGCAAATCAATGACCCAACTTTTGTTTTCGACTGATGGCTTGATTGATTGCAGTGGCTTTACCATCGGCTTTAGCATTATTGCTGCAATTTGAGTGCCTTGAAAACACCATTGTTCGAGTAAGCGTGTGTTTGCAGTATTTTAAGCAATCAGCGAGAAGAAAGCGGGGGACGTTCGAAAGATTCAAAGTAGCAGCCAGCAAAATATCGAAGAGTATGATGGGGAGTGGAAGAAAGACTTAAGAAGTATGGTAATTCGAGGAGAGCAAAGAGAGCAGCGGATGAGGAGTGGGGGAGGAAGTTAGGAGGGGACTTCATTGAGAGAAGGAAGGGTTTTTGGAAGGAAGTGAAGAGCATTAGGAAAGGACAGGTAGAGAGCGAAGCAAGAGTGAAGGATGCAAATGGTAGGCTGCTAGTGGAGGGGTGTGATGTACGGAGAGATTGACGGAGTATTTTGAGGAACTGCTGAACGTGAAAGATGATAGGGTTACGAGAGTGGTGGCTGTTGGAAGTGATGTATCGCCTGTGTTTGGAGAAGTGAATAGCAGTCGAAAAAGAAGTGAAGAAGTGAAAGGTGCCTCGAATATGATAAAAAATGGGAAAGCTCCAGGTTTGGATGGCTGCGCAGGTGAATGTCTAAAGAAAGGAGGAAATGTGGTTGTAGAATGGTTGGTACGTCTGTTTAATGTGTCTTTTGATGCTGGTAAAGTGCCTGTAGATTGGAGTAGCGCGTGTTAAGTTTCGTTATACAAGGGGATGGGGGACAGGTATGTGTACGGTAATTCCAGAGGTAGAAGTCTATTGAGTGTCGTTGGGAAGATGTATGGAAGGGTTTTAAATTAGAAGAATGAGAGTGATGACGGATGGTGTGCTAGCTGAAGAACAATGTAATTTTAGAAGTGGTAGAGGTCGTGGGGATCAAATGTTCGCTGTGAGACAGGTGAATGGGAAATACTTGGCTAAAGTAAAAGATGTATATTGGGCATTGATGGATCTGGAGAAGACGTGTGACAGTGTGAATCGTGAGGCATTATGGTAGGTTGTAGGCTTGTATGTAGTGGGTGGGAGACTGTTGAATGCGATCAAGAGTTTCTACATTGACAGCAGAGCATGCGTGAGAGTAGGGAATGAGGTGAGTGAGTGGTTTCCAGTTGTGACAGGTGTGAGACAGGGATGTGTGATGTCGCCGTCGTTGTTTAATTTGTTTATGGATGGTGTGGTGAGAGAAGTGAATGCGAGAGTGTTGGGAAAAGGTGCGCAGTAGGTGGGACAAAATGGTACGAAGTGGGAAGTGTGTCAGCTGTTGTTTGCAGATGATACAGCGCTTGTGGATGATTCAGAGGAAAACTGCGGAGACTGGTTGCAGAGTTTGGTAGAGTGTGCGAGAGGCGTATGTTGAGAGTGAATGTGAATAAAAGTAAGGTGATGAGATGTTCAAGAGGTGGGGTGTTTGGAACATTGGATGCGAGGAGGAATGGTGAAGTGTTGTTAAAGGAGGCAGAACATTTTAGGTACCTCGGGTCGGACGTGGCTGTGTATGGAAGAATGGAAGTAGAGGCTGCACACAAATGAAGCGGTCGGAGCAAACCAGCTATGGCTGTCGGGCCTGACTGTGGAAAAGGGTTGTGCTGGGCTGCTACTGATCCGGGAAGTTCTGGTGCGGCCTGTGCTGCCTCTCTCGCTTCCTAGTGACTAAGGATAAATGATTGCGGCTTGCTGTCGGCTGCCCTTCCGTAAGGAGGAAATGCCTGGTATACGTGTGAGTGTATGTATACTTGAGCTCTTGGTTGAAATTGTTGAAAGTCTTAGGTGGTTCACAACTGAAACGTTTTGACTGCCTGTTCCCAATGAAGTCAGTACCTGTAGCAACTCATTGGAAGCAGAAAATTTTGAATTTTGATTTCAAATTATTCTACTTTCCTAAACTGTCAGTATTAAGGTTTTACAACTGTTTTAGTTGTAATAAATATTATCTTATCGATTCGATACCTTAATGGAGAAAGTACAGCAACACGGTAGAAGTTTGAGAAAAGTGCATCGATTGTCATTAAACTCTGTCGCATTTCCCAGTGCGATGAAATAATAGTGTGTATTTTAAACATTTGAATAGTTACATCGATTTGCTAACATAGTTGAATATTTTTTATATATTTTTATAAATTTTTTTATAAACATTGCAGCTGTGTAAAAAATTGGGCCCTAAGTCTCTCATTATGAATAACAACAACTTATTGAAAGATTTGCCCAAGTACCTCAAAATATAGCACTTATTCTGCCCAGGCCGACTCTACATGATTTACTCATGTAATGACCTCGCGAAGTAATTTTCTCCGGCTTTCTTCTGAAAAAACGTCTTGTTTAAAGTTGACACATAAAATGCATTGCCATCATCTGCATTTTAAATCATTTTTAACACAATGGTTCTAAATTGACAGACAAACCATAAGAAGTAGACAGTAGTTATGTCATAGCGTAAATATATAATCAGGGAGAAACAGAACATTTATCTCTTTGATATTTTACGCTAGACACGAGGATTGAAATTTTGTGAAATACTGTGGCTGAATTACAAACAATATATATATTAATAGCTAAAAACTAAGTTCGTGGGTAACGCTCTACATCCAATAGGCTATATAGGATAGGCTAGGTTAGATAAGGTTGGGTTAGGTTACATGCATTGATACGTTTGATATTTTATCACGATAGGGTAGGTAGGATCGGTTAAATTAGGTTAGGGTAGGAAAATTATTATAATTTTTTCATGTGCTTTATTATTTTTTTTTTTACAAATTTTTTTTAAGTGTTTTTTGTTTGTTTATTTTTTTCACATTTTGTATTTGTCAATTTGTTTTGATTTTTTAATTTTTTTGTGTGAATTTGTTTAACATGTAAACTTTTTCATTCGTTAGTGTTTTTCATTTGTTTTTAATTTGTTCGTTTCTATTTTTTATTTTTTTTTCATTTTTCAGTTATTTTTTTCATATTTTTCAATTTTTCAGTTTTTTTCAATTTTTTTCATTTTTTCAACTTCATTTATTAATTTTTTTTGTTTTTTT